>VXAA01007167.1:83739-123983 GCA_013399115.1 Anseranas semipalmata | reverse complement strand
TTCCCTTTTGATACTACGTTAGTAAACCAGAGCTCAAGAAGTAAAGGCAGTCATCCTTGCGATCGTGGGTTTACCAGAAATGTTGGGAGAGGCTGAACTGATGAATAAACAGCTAGTTTTCATCTGTAAGGGTGCTGAATTGCTGACTTCTTGTCATTCCCTGATAGGATTTGTGTGGAAAAGCATGTTTAAGGATGCAAAGGATGTTTAATTGTATGGTACAGTACTCATTTTTGCTGAATATTTTGCTACCATAAGCAAAGTATGATCGAGCAGCAAGCCTGCAGCATGGATGTGTAAAAGCTAGGCTGCAAATTCAATTCTCCTGCATTTTGAGGAATATTTTTTTTTACAATGGTTCTCATTTAAATATCTATATTGAATCCAGGTTTCTGTGCTTATGAGGAATGTGTTATTTCACCATGTAGGGTGGTTTTGGTAAACAAAATGTATTCAGTGGGTGCTGCTGCTGCTTGGGATGTTCTGATAGAATTATTTGCAATGAAAGCTAATAAGCTGTCCCGATATTGGTAATTTCTAATTTTTATATTGAATATGTGTTTCTGTGGGACTGTCTGCCTTGTACTGATTTATTACATAGTAATTAGTACAACTCATCCTTGTTAATGGAAAAACCTTGTGATTTCCTTGGGTTTCAAGTGTGTGAAAAAGAAACAATGTACAATGAACAGATCCAAGTGCTAGTCAGTCTTGAAGAAAATACCTAGTATAAGTAATAAACCAGTTTATTTTGGTTGCAAGTAATATTTTGATAAAATTTAAAAAAAAAGGGGGGGGGGAGAATATATCAGAAATCAGATTAGGCTGACTGTTGCTGAACACACCTACAGCATGCTTGGTTCTACTGTATGCACGCAGTAGCCTCAGCATCTTTTTCAAATAAAGGTAATTATTGAAGTTCACATCTGTTCCTTTCTGCGTTCAAGTACAATTGATTTCTAACACGTGAATATTGAATAACAAGTTTAATGCGCTCCTGAATGAATGTTATGTCAATGTTTGCTCTACACAGGAAAAGTGTACTGAGGAAGTGGCAATAGTTTCAAAATAATTCTTTCAGTAGCCCAGAAGACGGCTACCAAATATGCCTTTATATAAAGCACAAATGAGAAGTGATGTCATAGAGTAACCAAATTCATATTTGGACCACTGGAAACAATTTTCACTCAATGAATTTTCTTTTTTGAAGACTTAACTCATCTTTCTTGTCTTTAAGGGTAAAAGTACTTTTCCTGTCTTGTCGCAGGGGTCTTTTCCCGAGTCTTTTACTTTTTCTGAGGTCTGTATGTTATAGGTTGCAAAAAGTGTTTTCTCTTACTCGAGAGGTTTCCCCCTATGCCATGTTTTTGTGTTGTGTTTGTTTGTTGATCCTGCCTCCCAGTTTGACTTTTCTCCTTGTTTTGGAGGCCTTTGCAGTAACAGGAAGCCCTGTTAACAAACTGTGGTGATCGTTTTCAGAAGTCGGTTGAGAACCATGTATAACGCTGTCTCCTCTACAGTACTTTTTATTTTCCTGAATAGATTTACAGAGTTCACAAAGCACAAATATAAGCTAGGGAGCTAGATGTTTCCGTACTTATGCTATTGCTTTCTCCCGGGGCTGCAAGACCATTGTCTTAAATTATTAATATCTTTCCTTTACCCCCCTTCTGGCTCTCTTAGTTTCCCTCAGGGTAGGCAGGCTGTCTACAGCACTTGCCCTAAAGGAACAAATGCTAGAGACAAACCTGACAGACTATAAAGGAAGACCATGAATTTAAAAATCGGATCTATTTAAAAAATTGTTTAAAATCTATAGCAGATGCTTTACTGTCCTTGAATTGTCCCTGCCAATTCTCTGGCATTGACAATCACTTTAGCTTAATTTTTTTTTCTCCCCTCTTGCTGTGTGGAAGATTCATTTAAAGAAAGGAGAACCGATTATATACAAAAACTGGTATGGCTCATTATATAGGAGTTTTTATCAAAAATGCGCTGTGAACTAGCTAGATTTTACTTATAATGATACATAGGGCTTAGAAATTTGACTCAAAACTTGACTTAACTGCGAATCTCTAGGACCTGTTCAGCCTGCTGGAAGTTCTTCAGGTGAGCCACAATCATCTTTTCCTTAATCCTCAGCTATTCCTAAAGAAGGATCAGGGGTTACAGTTCCTGCATTCACCTTTCTCGTTTCTTTTCCACTTGAATTACAAGAGATGGTTGTTCCTTTTTTGCTTTCTTTCTCTTCTGTTTCCCTTCTTCAGAATGGCACTAGTTGATTCTTCTTCGTGGCTCCTCTTCCATCTTGTGGAAAAATTAAAAAAGGTCTAGAGGTAATCCCGTGTTTCTTAATAGAATTAAAGTGTATAGTAAACATTCTTTCTCTTTTCTCCTTCCCAGCCAAGGAAGGAAGTCATACCTAGGAACTACTGGTTCAAATTTATTTTCTAGCTAAAAAACACAAACATGCCTAGTCTCCATCCCAAATTTGCNGTTTCCCTTCTTCAGAATGGCACTAGTTGATTCTTCTTCGTGGCTCCTCTTCCATCTTGTGGAAAAATTAAAAAAGGTCTAGAGGTAATCCCGTGTTTCTTAATAGAATTAAAGTGTATAGTAAACATTCTTCCCCCTTTTCTCCTTCCCAGCCAAGGAAGGAAGTCATACCTAGGAACTACTGGTTCAAATTTATTTTCTAGCTAAAAAACACAAACATGCCTAGTCTCCATCCCAAATTTGCTTTAAAAATACTTTTTTTTTTTTTTTTTTTTGAAGGAGCTTTCTTCGAGGTCAAGTAGAAATTAGCGTTGATTGTTTGTTACTTAAAACAGTCCTATAAGCATGAATTGATTGTTTTGATAGCTGCCATTAAACATACTCACAATTCACTCATTTTATAGAATTTGACATCTTAAAAAAGAAAAAAAAAATCTCCCCAACAACTTTCATTATGTTTCTCTAGGTCTCCACACTCACGCTGCAAACTCGATGGAATGACAGCTATCTTCTTCATTAAACCTCTGTTGAGGACACCCCACAAAATAATTTTTATCAAGGTGTTAATACATCTGTATGCTGCCACTGGTCCTTGGGTTGTCTTACGTGTTGCACTTTTTTTTAAAATAAGGCTGTATTTCAGTCACAAAGTAGGTCTGGGCCTGTAACAGCATGTGCTTGTGTAGACCCATCCTACAAATGCATAGTCCTGATTAAGGCAATTTGAGGCTAATGGTCCCTGCCAACAGGCTTTGTGTCTGGTTGTCATCTGAATGATTAGCCAGTAGCAGAAGCACCGTAATTAGTTGATTTGGTAAGACTGCTTTTAATCAAACTTAACAGAAAGTTCAAGTTCTTAAAAGCTAAATGGAATCTCATACTTGTTAGGTCAAATACACAAGGCAAAGCTTTGCGATCACAGGTGGAAAGTCATCATTTTTCATGCATTTGAAAAAATGATTGTGCTAGATTATATGTTTGTTAATGATTTCTTTTGTCTGAAGATGCGTTGTGTTCATGTTAAATTAGTGTTGAGCTTTGAGACTGAATATGACATAGCTACCATGTTTTCATATTATGAAAATTCATATATTTTCATAGACTAGAAGGTAAAAGTACCTATGATATATCAGTGTAGCTTGCATGCGTGCGTATTATGTAGGGGGAAATTTTTGTCCCAGTAACCTTCCTGTTTCTGATTCACAACCGCTTTTGATTTAATGTGACTTGTGAAGATGAAGATACACTGTGTGCATATTTTAAAAGAATTTCAGTAATGTTAATGCTACATTATGAAGTTCATATTTGGATCATGCTTTTAGAAGTAGACTTCTGAATGTGAATCTCAGGTATGACATACTTTGGTAATTAAAAATGAATCTAGAGGAAAAAGCATATCTTCCCCAAGCCTCTGTTGTCTTGTGGAGGTGAAGCTGAAATGTAAGAGGACAAGAGATCAATTCGTCGTCTGTTCTTGATTGCTGGTTGCTAGAGCCAGAAATACCACGGAGGGTGTGTGCACTGTGTTCCATCGTCCACAGAAAGATTTTGCCGCTTTCTGAGTAGTTGTGAGTTTAGATTGTATGGGGGGTTGTTGACAGGCTCTGCAAGAAGTCAGATTTTGTCTGTTAGTAGGAGTAATAATGTGAAAAGACAGTTTTCAGCAGTAAGGCTGAGAGGACTCGAGGAAGCTGGAAATGCAGGGACTCGTGAGGTAGTTGTGGGAAGCCCTCGTTCCAATATGTGCTTATTCAAGGAATGGAACGCGTTAAAGGAGTTTCTACTATTAGAATTTACAGTATATTTTATGTGTCTTTTGTCCATAACATAACTTCATAAAACTGAAACAAATTATCTTGCCAGTAGGAAAGTAGGAAATGAATCCATGTAATGACTACAATGTGTCATAGCAACCAAGTTTTAAAATAGTCAAATTCCAAAATAATGTTATAAAAATGACATCAGAGGAAAAAAGAGTATTCTGTGTTATGTTATAGCAACAGAAACATAGGCTTATTTTTTGTTTGTGGATCACTTGGGATCATATTGCTGCCTGCGGATTTTTTTCTTTTTTTTTTCTTTAGAGGAAACTTATGTCCTAACATAATGCATATTCCTGGGGGGAAATTTTTTTGGCCATCCTTGTTTCTGTCACACTTTGAAAGAGCTACAGTTTTGTTAGGTTTTCCTGTTTTGAAATTTTCCTCAAATAAAATGCTAACTGAATGCTCACCTTCTCATTTTCTTTCCTACTTTTAAGTATCCAGGAGGAGCTGACTTGAGTCTTTTGGTTCTCTTACCAGGGCTTGCCAGAGAACGATTAAGCTTTAGTAGCAGAATATTATGAACGACGCTTCAAGAGGTATATATACGTATATTTTTATTAATTCACGCGAGCATAATGTGAGTGGCGGACGCCAGCCCGCAGCGCGGGCAGCGGGTGCGCGCCCAGCGGGTGCCCAGCCAGAGCAGCCCCGGGGCGGAGGCGGCAGGCGCGCCCTCTGCCCCCTCTCACCCCCTGCCATTTGGGGCTGTTGACATCTACGGGGAAGAGTCGGATGGAGCCCGCAACGTCCGTCTGGTAACCGCGAGTGCAAGCTGTGGGCAGCGTGGCTCTGTGTCAGGCTAGAAGCGCGGCTTGCGTCTTGCTGCAGTGGCGCGGATGTTCTGCTTTATGAGATTGGTGCAAGCGATTGGCTCCTCTGAATGTTTCTTTTGAAGGCTTTCATTTCTAATTTTGACAGGTCTCATCCTCACTCCACAGCATTCTTTCAGATGTACCATCTTAATTTATCCAAATTTTTTTTTTTCGGGGAACTGCTAAGAACTAAACATGCATTGCAACCAGAAGTTGGGGGGTCTTCACAGCTAGAATCGTTTCCTTCTCCCTCCTTCTTCTGCTGTAATTGCCAGGTGACTTACTTGCCAGAAATACCAAGTTTGGGTTAATATATTGTCCCTGGGTGGTACCACTGGTTCGGGTTACCTTGGCGTGCATGTAGGTATTAAATATTGAAAGCTCTTTTCATACTCTCATGTGGTGAAGCTCTGTGTAAACGTGTCTTATTTACTGAACAGTTTGGGAAGCATGTATGCACTGGTGTGCCTTAGGAAATCTACCGTTTAAGCCTTCATGGTCTTGATTTTCTCTGGCTGTGATAAATGGAGCGCTGGATAAGGAACCACATTACAGAGTGTTACGGAGAGGAAGAAGTATTGTGTTTAGATTGTGAAGAAATTCCATGTGAACTATAAATGCTTACCAGCTACTGTCAGTAGACCTCCTGAAACATTTTGAAATCTGTTTTTCAAAGGAATTTGAAAGCAAAAGTCTCTGTATAAAACTTCATGCTTTAGAGATTTGTTCACCATGTATTAAATCTGGAGACAAACAAATGTGTTGTTCTTATGAATATAATTATTAGGAAAGCAAGAAAATACATTGAAGAAGGTGAAGACATGTTAATACTTTAAACCTACGTGGAATGAATGTTGCCATACTATAGAATGTAACGCAAATGTATGAAGCCTGCGAATAGTATTGTTAATTACTGAAAGAATGTAGTTGTATACTTCACATTTAAAAACAAACAAACAAAAACCTTTGGAAAGTGATGATGTGCAAGTTAATTTTGTCACTTTTCTGCTTCCAAAAGTGTATTGTTAAAGACAGCAAATGATAAAACCTTATATACTTTTAACCCTTGCCTTACTATGAGTAATTTGGAGATGTTTTTATATCTTTATATCAAGAATGGGAAATCCTCTCCTTCACTGAGGGCTAAATTAAACCTTCCAGAGCTGGATTATTTCTAGAAAGAGAGTGAGAGAAAGGGAGAGAGCTAGCTCTCTTCTAGCTCTAAGTTCCAAATTTATGATTTTCACAAATTCACAAACCATTGAATTTTTATTTAGTTAGTTATTTTTACTACTGAGAGACAAAGGGCAGAAACTTGCAGGCTGGTTGTGGCAAGTGGCAGTGTTACGGTGGTTAGCATGTTGTGTTTCCAAACCTGTAATTTGTGTTCCAAAATGGAATTTTGCATTAGATTACCTCAAAATGTAATCATTTGTTGATGTGAATAATTCTACATTATTCCCTCCCCTGTGAATGTTGAATGATTCCTTCATGAGAGATCTAGGTTATTTTAATTAATTACTTGGGGATTTAAATCGTTAAGTTACAGGTGAGCTCAGCTCTTCCCTTGTGGAGCTTTTACTACGTTAGCAGTGAAGAAGGATAATATTTGCTGCATAATTCTCTAATGGGCTGTTGTATGCTGCTCCATTGAACAAGACTGCTGCTTTGCTTTTGATTTCTGGTCTGTGTCCAGCATTTCAGGGAACAACTTGGATGGTTAGAAGATATCACCAGAAACATGTTTTCCTTTTAGCTGTAGAAGGGAAGATGGAGACCTATTGATATCTGTTGCTTTGGCAAGTTGTTGAGGATTGCAGAAATTTAGTGTAAAACTAAATGGGGTACTGATAACCAAATATATGAAGTCTTTGTAGAAGATGGACAAAATACAGAAAGAGGTTTACTGGTGTTAATTTCATATCCTTATTTCAGAAGGTATTCCCATGGCTTTTAAACCATTTCTCGTATATGTGTATAACTATATACAATCATAAGATAGTAACCTTATCAGTTACTTATGGGCTGTGGGGACTGAACCCCAGCTTATTTTTCTATTCTGGAGTATGATTACATGTTGAAGATGTGACAAATTTAGGTCATATTTGGCATACGTTTAAATTTAGCTCAAGACTGATTTATGAAGAAGAGGTAACAAACCTAAATTGTTCTCCCTTGTGTGGATATTGCAGCCAAGCTGCAATTTATTAAGTTACAATAAAAGATACAGTCATAAAATAAAGTAGGGTAAAGAGTTCAGTCATTAAACCTTTTTTTTTTTTTTTTTGAGTTAGCTTCCATCATTGTACCTTTGTGTTAATTACCTCAAAGAATTATCTTAGAGGCTACTTGAAGAGCAGAATCAAAGAGGAGGGGAAACTGCCTTAAGCAAAAACTTTTTTAAGAGAACATTCTTACAGTAACTTATAGGAGAGACATCACTAAAACAGTCACTTTTAAAAACCCCCTGCTTCACACCTTTTTTTTAATCGTAATATTTTTGGTTTCTTAATATTCTAGTATACTATACTCCAATGCCTGCTGCTAGTGGTAGAGAGCAAAGTGCTTGTCCTGTAATTATAACTTTCTCCTATATTTTCAGTTTCAGTATATATTGAGGAGAAGATACTAAGCTAGATGAATTTAGTTGTTCTGGTGTGCTCTGTGGGCATTTCTTTTTTGTTTTGTTTTGTTTTCCCTCCCTTTTCTTCTAATGTTCACTAGTTGTGGAGCTAACCTCTCACTTACGAGGCCCATGTTGGGTTCTTTATTCTGCCTGTGTGACTCGCCTCGAGAATTTTTTCTGGCAAATTATGGCAACTTTACGTGTGCAGCACCATTTATGCCTATGTGCTCAGAAGCATGCTGCCATCACCGCCTCCCAGTCTACAAAGCTCACATTGGCTCCTTATTTTCCCGAGCTAGCCTGGTTATCCCTACAGGCAGAGCTCCCAGAAAGGCAGCAGAAGCGGAGGCAGACTGAAAAAGACAGCTTGGGATACCCTGAGGTCAGAACACGTGTACCTTCTGCTTCCCACTCACTCCCCCCTGTGCTGTGGAGATCTTCCTGAGGAGACAAAAAAGGGGCCCTGTCCTGTGTCTGGGTACTAGAGCTGGAGTATAAACAGAAAAGTTTGTGAAAAATTCAAGTGTGGGTAGAATCACAGAATGGCTTGGGTTGGAAGGGACCTTAAAGACCATCTGGTTCCAGCCCCCCTGCCATGGGCAGGGACACCTCCCACCAGACCAGGTTGCCCAAAGCCCCATCCAACCTGGCCTTGAACACCTCCAGGGATGGGGCATCCACAGCTTCTCTGGGCAACCTGTGCCAGTGCCTCAACACCCCCTGAGTGAAGAATTTCTTCCTTATATCTAATCTAAATCTACCCTCTTTTAGTTTGAAACCGTTACCCCTTGTCCTATCGCTACACTCCCTGACAAAGAGTCCCTCCCCAGCTTTCCTGTAGGCCCCCTTTAGGTACTGGAAGGCTGCAATGAGGTCTCCCCAGAGCCTTCTCTTCTCCAGGCTGAACAACCCCAACTCCCTCAGCCTGTCTTCATAGGAGAGATGCTCCAGCCTTCNGCAAGCACACACTGCCGGCTCATGTTGAGCTTTTCGTTCACCAGCACCCCCAAGTCCTCCTCTGTAGGGCTGCTCTCTATCTGCTTGTCACCCAGCCCGTATTCATGTTTGGGATTGCCCCAACCCAGGTGCAGGACGTTGTGCTTGGCCTTGTTGAACTGCATGAGATTTGTATGGGTGACTGCATTTTGTAAAGGTTTGTGGGGTGGGTTTTGAGTTTGGGTTTTTTTTTGGTGTTTGTTTTGGTGTGTTTGTGTAGTTGGATACCCTAGCAAACAAGTGGCTGAAAGTCACCCATGAAGTTGTGTGCAATTGAGATACTACTTCTGACAGTTGTGTGTTTTTCTTTTTTTTTTTTTTTCCTGTAAGCTACTGGAAAGTCTTCCATTCAAACAGTAGTTGCAGTTAATTTGGAAAATGCTTATTTTTTTTACTGCAAATGATGTAAGATTGATTTGGTTGTTACAAATGTAATATAACTAAGTTATTACAATTGAGATACAGCAATAATTTAGTATGTCGAATAGATAAAACATTATTTACAGAAAATGTTGAAATGCATGATGCCAAGTAAATGGAAACTGCTTATTGGTATCCTGTTATATTAAAAAAAAAAAAAGTCTTTGGTTATTTTGTATGGAAAGAAGGTTACCTGAAATCTGATTTATTTATTTTTGCTTCATGCACAAATAATCCTAACACATTTTTAGACTGAGGCAGAAAGTAATCTCCAGGTAATAATATTCTATGCTATTTTAAGTATGTATGCCCTACTGATGGTTTTTAAAGCACAAAATAATGATGACTTACCATGCAGAGGTCTTGCTTGCCTGAGGCTAGTGGTCTGAATGCACTAGATGCAGACTTCTGTTTGCTGATGAAAGTGTCAGAAAAGAGCTGGGTTTCGTTGCTTCGTTTTGTTGTTGTTGTTTTGTCACAGTTGTCTTTTTAATTTGCTTTTAATTATACTGCATTCAATTAACAAGTGAAATCTTTTAAACAGTAAGAAAAGAAGTATAAGGACTTCTGGGAAAGAAGTTTGAAGCTCAGTTTTGGCAAAACTAAGGTTCGGCTGATTGCCTGATAATGGCAAGAAGAAGGCCAGGCAGTTTGGATGAAATGTGCCAAGCCAGAGGCAAGGCAGCTTTTCAGGCAAAGGACACGGATCCTGACAGGCTCCCTAGCAAGTAGAGAAGAGGAGTGTTACCAGTAAATTATTAGAGAAACACCTAATGAGAGGGGGAGAAGGCTAAGAAATCCACAGACTTCAAGAAGGAAAAGTAAAAGTGGTGCATTACAGAAGTCAGGTTAAAGAGGAGGCCGACGGAGTGTGCTCGCTAAGGGCTGGTCACAGGGAGGTTGTCAGAGACACGTGTGAAACAATTCCAGATTGCATCCAGAGCATTCCAGTGGTTTCAAGATGTTTGCAGCTGTGTAGTGCTTTTGAAAGCAAACTACCGTGTATGCCCTTTTCATCACTTCAAACTGAAAACAATGTAAAGATACAGTTCAGCAGATTAACAGCTCCCCTTATAGACACCAGGTCATGAACTTTATTTATCTTTCATTGCATGTCTATATTGTTCATATGTGGTCTGACAGCCTTTTTTCGGCTTCGGTGTATACCTGTCAAGTAGAACAGGAAATATTTAGCATTTTTCATAATAATCTTCAGTATGATAAGCAGAGGGATGTAATGTGACTTTACCTAATTGAAGAGGTATGTGAATAATATACTAGAAGAACTATAGGGAAGGAGAACCTTTACTAATTAAATCTTTGACATAATGTAGAAGTGATGGTGTTTGAGCATGCAAAAGACAGAGCTTATTGCAAATATATTTGGACACTGAAGAATAGGAAGTGCTTTCCTATTCTGTTGGGACTTACTTAATATTAAGTATAGTAGCTTTCAATTAAGTAGTGAAGTAACTTCGATTTTAGTTTCATAATTTGCTGAAGGATTTAGTAGTTCATCTGAAATCTTGGATCGACTGTTGTAACAGCCTTGCAATTTAAATCTATGTAATAGTCATGGGTAGAGGTCTTACAACTCTGTGAAGCTTTTCCTTTCTTCAAGTCCAGTGGACTCTGAGAAGTTTATTCCTGCTGCCTTAGTCATTACATTCTTGCTTGTCAATCTTTTGGTTTAAAAGACCTCTGTAACAAAACAAAAACAAAAAACCATCTGTGGCAAAATGGAAGAGGACAAAAAAAAAAATCCCTAAGAAATGGGAATCTCCTTTTCCTGAAGGACAAATAAAAGCTGTATTGAAATTGATGACTATTGCAGAAAATGGAGTTTGGTTGTATCAGAGTACATTGTCAAAAACTGTAAACAGTCACCAAGTTCAGAAATAAATCAAACCAAATCTTTTTTTTTCCTTTTCCCAACTTAGTGTCAAGAACATTTGTTCTGTATAGGATTAGAATCTATTATATATTTATTTTTGCTGTATTATTGCTATTTGAGTTTTAATTGCAGGTTTTGGGGAAGAAAGATTTTTGAGGTGGAGGGAAAAAAAACTTTTACACCTGCAAGAAAACAGCTAATACTTTTGTGAGCTTTTAAATACTTGAATTTTTAACTATTCAGGGAAAACTATTTGCAGATAAACAGGTTTTATTAATGTAATTGAAAACCATCTTTCTGGATTTGCTGAATAGTTTAGTTCTGAAAGCATGCAAGAAATCTTTTTGTTTTGGTTGGCTGCTAAGTGATGCAGTCAGGAGAACTTTAACAAGCGGCTTAAGGCAATTGTGTTGAATGGAAGATGTGCTTGAAAGGAAGCAAAATTGGCCAGAGAGGTCTTGGACTGTGGTTTCACAAGCAGCTGAGTTGGTCTGAGGGCAATTGCTGCTGGAAGGAGATAGCCTGCTCTTCTCATGCCTGTGGTGGTCTGCCACCCCCGTGCATTGGCTTTAGTGCTTGTCTGGCCTTTCTGTAAACTGATTTAATTTAATTCAGGGAAAAAGAAAAACGGGTGTTTTTTTTTTTTTCTTTCATTTTGGGTTTGTATTGTGTTGGGTCGATCTGGTTCACTGATGGAAGCAGCGTAACGTTCACACTCTGGCAGTGCATGGTGCTTAGGTTCCTTAGCGAGGCTTTGCTGTTGTGGAAGAGTTACTGCCTCCCTTTTTGTGCAAGCAGTCTTTAAGGACACTCTTGCCCCTGGTGTCTGAAGTAGAAGATGAGCTCCTAAACTCTGTGGCACCTCATGTTCCTCTGGTTCTATACCAGCTTCTCCTTTAGTTGAAATGAAAAAAAGCTTTAACAATTCTGTTTCTCTCCTTGATTCCGAAATACGGATGAATGGCCTTGAATATTGTAGGTGTCCTTTGCTGCTGCTGCAAATTGGTTTCATTAGGTACTTTAGTTCTACAAATGGGCAATGAAGAGTAGTATCAAGCAATGAATTCAGGCACATGTCTAGATTTTCTCTGTTTACACCTTCACTTCAGGATGTAGTTAGCAGGGGAGCACAACCGTTGGCATTCCTCGTACACATCTGGCAGGAGCGATCTTTCTCTATTTCATGATAATTTCATTTTAATACAGAGCTTAGTGTAGGAAAGGGTGTTTGTCTTTCACAGGCTGTCTCACCTTCTGAGGTGAATAGGTGTCAAATACGCCTTGAATACTTTAACAACTAGTTTTGCCTGGGCCATAAAAAGAGATCTATTTTCCACTTAGGGATAGCCAAGGTCATGCCCAGTCGCCTCTATACATTTTCTGAAATTTAATTTGCCTTAGTAACTAACTGCATTTCAATGCTATTTTTTAAATAACTTGTCTGAAGAAATCTCAGATAAGCTGAGATGAGAATGGCTACCCTCCCAGACAGGGTAAGTGGGATGCTTAAAATCTTCCAGCTGTTTGTCAGATACTTAACTCTGCTCTGAAACTGCTGTACCATCTGTCTAGCTAAAAAAGGTGCAATGAGCAAGAAGAAAAGCATGTTTCCAATTCAGATGAGTCTACTGCATCCTGTGAGATAGTCAAGTCACAGACGATTATGGGAGCAGTGAATTTTAAATTTTGTAGCAATAGCTTCATAAAAGACATAGAAAGTTGAAGTTTGAATGAATTCAGCTTCTGGGTATCTCAAAGGAGCAACATCATACCATCCGAAGTTAAAAGTAATATTTCTGTCTGCTACATGAATTTGTTGTTCCTCGTCCTTGCATGTAGGTAATAGGTTTTGTTTCTTGTGTAAAATATATCATTTTATTGATGTTAACAGTACTAGCGACCCATTATTTCATATTAGATAGTACAAATGCCTTGAATTTGATCAGTAAGGATTTATGAAACTTCAGAAGAGATCTGAAAGGTATGGCAGGAAGACGGAGTAAATTTTATAGATTTGAAATAATAATTTCACGTTCATCGAGTTGCAGTGTAGAAGCAATCTTTTAGCCTGCTTGAAGTTTTTTAAAAGGCCTCCGACAAGAAAAGTATGAGAGAAATTTCTTATCCACTATTGCCATCTGCAGGGTATCATTGGAACAAGCAGGGAATGTAGGGGAACAGAAATTTGGATGGCAGTCTGATAAGAAAACAAGGGTCACCTCCAACAAAACCTGAAGAAACAAGATTTCTGTCACACTGAGCTTCGTAACAACATATATATCAATTTATTTTCAGCTTGTGGGCAGCATTAGATTTGTTAGGTAGGGAATATACTGCCTCACAAGTTTTCTGCAGTCATCTTTCTTTAGACTTGTGGGAGAAATACCAACTATTTAAAATCATACTTCCACCACGAGCCATATTTGGGATGACTTGCCCTTTGGCTCTGCTGCCTTTTTGAAAGCTGTATTCTCTGACAGAAGTAATGGATCCTAAATATTTTCCTAATGTTCCTTCCGTCATCATTCCTGTAAAGGCACATCTTGGAAGTGATGATGTAAATCTGCAGCTCCCCTGCTAGGTCTGTTTTTTGTGGTACTAGGGAAGAATTACCAAGGTATTGGTCCTTAATCTTCAGAGATGGTGTTCAGGATGCATAAAAAGCTGTGGGAAGTTCAAGGGGGAAGCTGTGGCTGCTTGCTCTGCTTTCTGGCATACTGGAGCCATTTGGGGTGAAAATCGTACGTGGCAGAACGTTTTCAGGAACTGGTCTGTTGCCAGAGAAGTAACAGCCTCTGGGACTCTTCGGCCTGCGCTGGGCAGTCTTCTGACAGGTCTCTGTTGCATACAGTGAGTTAATGATACAGGTCGTTGGAGCGTCTTCATGGTACTCACATTTCAGCCTGTTCATTGTGTTTACATGTCTATAAGGAGTTAATTTTTACTATGTCAATGTCTGTATCTGAGGTGGTTGTTGGGGACAGCTTTTATAATGAGCATAGGAAAATGAAGGTTTCAAAAAGCACGATCTGTGGTGTCCTGCGCTGTTACTGAAGTAAGTTTGATGGATGTCTTTTTGAGGAGCTATGTGGAAGGGAGGAGAACGATGCATGCTGACAGTGTTTCAGGTTTACAGAAGTCCCTATTTCAGCTAACAGTGTGTGAATATCTAAAATTCACTAGCCATTTTATTTGAAGGAGTCCGTGGATCAGTATAGGGAAGTGGATGTGGGAAGAAAAGATTTCTGAGTGAGATCAGAGATGCATTGAGGACTTTGCTGCTGCAGAAGTGGAGATCAGACATATAATGATGGTAAGTCAGATGTACAAGGTTGATCCTGTACTTTCATCTTGTTAAATCCTGAATCAAGAGCTTCTCTTAATCCCAGGAGAGCAGATTTTTCCCAGATACATACGTTGCTGCAGAAGGGGCACCAAGACTTGCATAACAGAATTGGATTAGTATACTGAAGAGTACTTTTTTTTTTTTTTGTACTTTACTGAAGAAGTAAAGACTCGTGAGGCTGTTCTGGTGATCTTCTGAAAGCAAGACAGAAGCACTCTAGTTCTTCCCTGTTACAGGACCTGCGATAGGAAGAGGCAAAGCCCTTACTTTGTAACAACTTTCTTTGTAAGTAAGCTTTTGCTTGTTTAAAAAAAAAAAGTAATAAAACTACTTGTGTGCATGATTGAAAGACTATACCTCTCTTGCCAGGTTAACCTAGCGTTAAGTTTCAGAATTCTAAGAAGTTTGCAATTTCTGAATCAGTTCTTCACTCAGACCTGACAAAAAGCAAAGTCTTGAAGTGAATTACTGCTCCTACAAGCCCCGAGAGGAAAGAAAATAGAAAACCTTAGTTGCAATTTTAAGTACACAGTATTTGTCAAGGTGCACATTAAACAAGTAAGCTCCAGGCCCTGAGTTCTGGGAATTCTGTCTTTTTACACTGTCCTTTTTTGATGAAAAATAAAATATGAAAGTGAACCTCAGGTGTAGATCAGAAGTTATCAAAAAGCAAGGGTGTATGGAGATGGTGCTGATGGTAAATGAACAAATTATGGGAAAGTTGCCATTGGGCACTTACTCATTCTGCAGATATGAAAGGCAGGTATCTGCTCACAAGAGAGCATGTGGAATGAGATGTTCGATACAGAAGCATCAGTTGATTTCTTTTGACAGTAGTATTTTGATCTGTAGGGTACTGTTTTTCATTGTTAATTATTTTGATTGCATCTGGGGTTAGAATATTATTGGTGTTTAGAAAGTCTTCAGGGATAAAGAAGAGTTTCAAATAGTAATTTGTAGTATGTGACATCAGTTCTTCATTTAAAAAAAAAAAGTCCATTAGTATCTTTTTGAAGTCTTAAATAAATCCATACTTACTGTTGCTTATGAGTAGGAATCATAAACAGTTTGAGATCGGTGGAGTAGTTTGGGCAGATCAGGTATTTCATTATTTAAGGGTGGATGCTAAAAGACGTGTTATATACTCTTGTTTAGCTGAACTTCCATGGATATAAGCTTTCTCTTAATAATTGATTTCCAAGGGGCTGTGGCTGAGAGAATAATTCCACTAGGCAAGTTGTTGTAATGAAAATGTGTGTACTTCTGGCCGAAGTTCTACTCTAATTTGGGATTTGAATGATTTTCTTCAAAAAGAATTTGCCTATGAATGCATGTGCAGAAAAGCAAAGGTTACCATTAGCATGAAAGTGTAAAAGCAGATGCCAAAGTTGATCCTCGATTAGAAGAGATTTCCTCTTGGTTCTAAGTGACACTATTAGTCCTTCCCAATGACAGTGCGTGCAAGAGGGTGACAATGGGTTCCTGTTGACAATGGGAATTGCATAGTTAAATCCTCACACATCGTGCTGCGTGGCTGTCACATCATGCCAGTTATTAAGATATGAACCTACTGGGCAAACTGAAGAGCAGAACTGAAAACACTTCTCCGGATAGTATGGACTAGGTGATCTTAGAGGTCTCTTCCAACCTAAATGATTCTGTGATTCTGTGATTCTATTCTTACAGCTGTTGGGAACTTTTATATTAGCGGGGCACCAAATTTATGTTGAAATATTTGTGGGGATGTTTTTCTTTCTATGTCCATTTATATGGGAGGACTTTAGAGGGTTGCTGTCAAAGTTATTAGGACCAATAATTAATTTTGTAAGTTGGCTATACATTTATAATAATATATTGTTCTGCACTGTGCTTGGATTGCATTGAATAAAGCAACAATTAAAAAATCCATACAGTAGGGTGTTTATGTCCTTGCAGCTTGATTAGTCAACATTTTGATATTTCTATTCGAAAGGATAGAACATAGAGGGAGATAGAAGATTTTCTCTTTAACCCTTGTAAGATAACTTAACGTAAACTATTATTATTCCTTTCATGGCAATGAAGGAGCCTGCCTGGACCATGCGAACTCTGGGTTCAGAGTTTTGGTTTCATCTCCTAGCTTCTTGGAGGCTTTTCTTTCCTCTTTGTCGTTTCTTCTTAAAGAACTAGCTAGCTGAGGCTTTTGTTTTTGTTATTTTAACTCGACTCATGGCTGCAGGAATCCTGCTGGTAGCGAAAGTCCTGGAAGTGAATTCGTTTTTCTAGCCTTGGGCCACTCTCCTGCCCCACAGTTCACACTCAGCTGAGGAGAGAAGCCCCAGCAGATAAGAAGTGGAAGATTGCTCGGTGACCAGGAGTCAAGAAGAGCCCTGGGGCCAGAGGGAACAGGGAGGTTTTCATTGTGCGGATTTCCAATTAAAATGTAAATTAAGGCACTCCCACTCCCTGTACCTTAGAGTTGTGACCTGATGGTAGGATGTTTTGCTGCAGTATTGGGAAAAGAGAGAACTTCCATCTGGAGTGAAGTGCCTTTTGGAGAGGAGGAATCGATTCCATTAGGAGACCTTTTACTCTCTCCTCACCATTTTTATTTATTTTTATTTTTAAACCGTCCACCACTCAACAATTACATATTGTTCAAAAGGTTTGTGAACAGCCTTCCAAAAGGAAAAAGTAAAAAGTGAAGAACTCTGACCAGGAACAGAGGAGTCTTTCTCGATTGTGGACTACTCTGCTTGTCTTGGGAACTCTGAAGACATGTGGATCCATAGAGATTAAAACATTTATAAAATGAGCATTTGGATCTTGTAAAGTTGAAGGATTATTTTAGGGGAAAATTTCTGTTCTCTGTAAGTAACTGGAACTTTCATGAAATTAATTTTGGTGTTCATTTGGGTGTGGGTTGCAAGAATATCTCACTTTAAGTGGTAATCTACACTTACAAAAATGGTGTCATGTTTGTATCCCATTTATAAAAAAAAAATTCAAAATCCTGCATGAGAAGAGGTGGGTAGATATTAAACACAGACCTGCAGTGGCCCTTATAGTAAAAGGCCTATAAATTCCTTCCAGGCTTTTATGGTGCATTTAGCTGCAGAATAGTGACTTTTTTTTTTTCCAAAACAATATGCTAAATTTTCAGGATCTGTCTTTTGTGTTGCTAGTGGTAGCATGCTGTAACTGTACAGCCTTATCTCAACACGTCATCTTTAAAAGATACTTGCTTATAATGGGTATGCAGTCAGGTTACTGCTCATAAAATGAGCTGTGAACACTGAATAATGCGTTTTCACCTAGCCCAAAGCAAATGCAAAATAATGCAATGTAGCTTGACCTTTTCTCGTGGCAGGTTAACCTGAGTCTAATTAGCTGGGATTTGCCTCAGGCTAGGAGTGGACAGGAATCACAGCTTGGCTGATTTAGTAACTTTTTAACTCTTCAAAACTTGCTTTTGTGTTTACATCCTGTGCCACTAGGGAAGGGGGCAAGGAACTGGGGGTAGGACAAAGAGGGACAAACCAAAAGTGCTTGTGGCAGCAGTTCTAGGAGCCTGCTGGAAGTCTGAACTGAAGCTCAGGCCCCTGTCTGGTGGGTGTTGTGTTGTGATAGATGTTTCAGTGGCTTGCACTCCAAATAGTGCTGGGACCAATCCTCAAATTAAAAAGGGATCAGTGGCACTGTTATTTTTTTTAATTTTTTTCACCCGTTTTGACATTGTACATAAAATGGAGCTGAATTGCAAATGTGGTGTGTTGAAAGTTAAAACAAATGTCTAAAGAAAAGTTCTTAAAATTTATTTTTTTGGGGTCTTTGCAGTAGTGGGGGAGCTGCATCATAAATACCACATTTATGTCATTAAACATGTGTCATTTTTATTAATGGTTATGATGGTAGTTTCATTTCATAAGTGTATTTTCATCTCTGACTCCAAATGTGGTGTCTGAATTAGGGAAAGTCAGTCATCTGTTGCGCTCCAGTAAATTCATAGTTTTTCTGCCTTGCTGTGAAAGGACCCTAGATAGTGTTAACGGGGCAAGCTGTTGGCCATGTATGTGCTGAGCTGGTGCATTGCCACTGAAGCTATCAGAACTTCCCTTTCAAAATGCCAGTAGGAGATTTTTTCTTTTTTTTCTTTTCTTTTTCTTTTTTATTTTTATTTTTTGAATGGCAAGTGCTTTCATTGCTGTGTGTTCTACAGTAAGACCTTGGTCATTGCAGCTTGAGATAACAGTTGAAAAAAATAGCTTTTACTATCAAGTCACTTCCAGAAGTTTGTGCAAATTTTTGAAGTTCATATTTGTGCCAGTATAACCACAAAAAAAAACACAGAAATTTCACTGCCTCATTGCAATTAATGTGTAAGGTCATGAAACTGAGAAATGTACAGCTACGTTCTAAATTTGTGAAGTGCCATATAGCTTAGCATGAAATTCTATTTCACAAGATATCAAAAAGAATTTCACTGTGTCAAAAACCCACACTTACAAATAATCTGTTTGTGATGGTATGTGCCAGGTATCACAGTGTGTTTATGCCTTTATTTTGAGTGTAGTTCAAAATCTTGAACACTTCAGTCTAGTTTTTGTGGCTAGGAATAAATATACCAAACAAGCAGCTTCCAAATGGGAATGGATTTATGCCATAGCTTTTTAACGTAGCCATAGCAAAATGAAAAGTGAGGTAGGGAAGTCTTGACTGATGAATTAGACTTCAGAACTACATTAGCAGCTTTGCCATGAACTATCTGAAAGTCTTGTGTTTCTCTGGCCATACAAGACTTTTCATGACATGATACGGATGATTTAATGCTACACTTGCCACCTGAGAAAATTCAGAAAAACATTCTAGCTTCATTTTGAAGAAACAGTGGTCGTTTTTTTTCTTGTTAAGATTATGGCTCTCATCCATGTTATCCTGTTTCTTGACTTTGCTTTGAAAAAATAGTTTTGGTCTGGAAAATGACCACTCTTACCCTGTAGAAAAATGTTTCTGTAAAACTTAAAAAGGAAAAAAAAAAAAAAAAAAAGGTGAAGTCTGAATTATGGTATGCTTGCAGCTTGGTCGCACTTTTCCTTTTAATTAAGAAAACAGTTTTCTGTTTTCATGTGAAACAGGTTTACTTGAAAAGTTTCTTCAGACTTGTGTAGGGTCTATATTTGAAGAAAAAACTATATAATTTTGAGCTGAATTCTGCTCATTGTTTTTGATATTGGGAAAAATGTATCCTGTATTTTGGAATTGACATAACAATGAACCGCACATCTACAAGGATGCAATATCCTGCTGTTGATCCAGGAGAAAGAAGGATCGGGCTGTTGGTCTCTTAAATTAAAAAGTAACTTATTCACCACCCCCAACACTTTTGTGAAAAACTTGTATCTTTAAATTGAATGAGAAAGGAAATTTTCTTGGAATGTAGAACTAACACACTAGACTACGTGCATGTTTCGTGAATGGTGGAATTTTGTTTTGTTTTTGATAGGAACCTACCTACAAACAGTGCTTTCTTGGCTGGCACAACTATAGTGCAAGAAGCTCTTCTGGAACAGCTCCCCGTGTAGAGTCTCTTACAGAACTGAAGTGGCTTTACTCCTGAACAATGGTGGCCCTTTGTAAACAGTGTAATTACTTAAAATCGCTTTATGAAGTGATATTCACCTATAGTTACTGACACAAGCAATTTAAAGACCTATAACAGTGGCCCCCAAGCAGCATCATGTGAACATCTTGCGTATGTGACTTTGTGTAGCTCTAGGAAAGAAAAAGTCAAAACTGCCACTGCTGTGTTGACACGGAGAGCAAGTTACTGTGATAACACTGTGTAGGCCAGCTTGCTGAATATTTTCACTGGGTTAGCAAATGTTTTGTATCACTGCTCCGTAGCTATTGCTGATAAACTTCATTCTTAAATTTGCTTTGTTTTCTTGTAAGAGAGAAAACAGTTGTCATCTTTTCAGTTGATGCCTGGAGATGCTCAGGATCTGGTGAACAGATCACCGCACTTAGCTGAATTTACCCTCACTGCATATGCTCACGTGTAAGAAACCTCGATGAATGGTGGGGTCTGTGAAAAGTGTTCGGGCTTCTTCTTGAGGAAGAGGGAGAGGCAAGCTGTTGAACGTCAGCTGTGCCCTCCGGTAATGGATGTTTTGGTCTCCCCCTGAAAGAAATTCATTTACCTGACTCCTTGAACAGCGCAATAGGTCACCTCATCCCACATGTCACTACTGGAGCTTAAGGACACATTTAACTGCTGCCCAGTCTCAAAAATTTTAATTATTTCACACAAAAATGGGGTTGCTGATCACTGACCTGCAGTAGCACGTAACATTAGCCAACGTTGTGGGATACTTCTAAACCCTCAAGTTTAGATGAGGACCCATTTCTAGAGGCATTTAGAATGATTAAATGGCTATGAAATCATGCAAGAGCTCAGTGCTGATAGTGCTTACATCTCTTCATAACTTTATAAGTGATTATTCAGCTTGCCTGTGGTGGTATATCAGGAGTGAGTGACCCAGCACTGTCATGTCTCTGATCCTCCTTATTCAGCACAACACAGCCTAATGAAAGAACAACTGTTACTCTTCTGCAGTGGGCACTCCAGCGACAGCTTCTGAGCTCTTCTAGGATGATGTGGTTCTTGGAGAGATGTGTGAAAGTAGAAACCAAATATTGTTAGCCAAAGTGCTCTTGCTGTGGATCTTCTGGTACTTTAATTCCTTAAGAGATTTAGGCAAATTTTGGAATTTGTTGGTCCTAGATAATACTGAAAACCTTCTTTGAAAGATCCACTGAAAGAATATTAGTAACCCTCATCTTTCACTAACCTTAACAGCCAATGAGGAAATCTTGCCTCTAAATCATCTGAAAGCAAGTTATGCTAAGTGGGAAAGGAAAACACAGCTTTTCTAAAGCTGAATTTTACCCTAAAGCCAGAGACTGAATACTCCAATATGAAATTTTGTTGGTTTCATGTGACAGAGAAAAGTAGTAGTGATTGACCTCAGTCATTTATATCCAGTGTTATTAAAAGAGAAGAATGCAATTGTAAGAGTTAATGAACATTTTTCCTTCACTTTTTGCTGCATACAATGCCTTTCCCTTCCGTATATGCTTGATGGAATTGCATGGACCATAAAATTTCTTTGGATTAATGCAGGTTGGTGCGACTGCCACTTTCTCCTAGGTGACATAGGAGATTGCTTCTTTAGTGCTGCTTCAGCAGCCAACCTCCTATTCCACCATTCCCAGCTCAGGCCAGGCTGGGCTTCTCGTGGAGGAGTTGGTTGCTATAAGTCCACCTCCAAGTCACCTGAGCCACAAGAAGAGCAGCTGCTATGGGTGCTGTGACCTGTGGCACAGCAGCCAGCCTAGCTCTGTCCCTTCCTTTTGCTTTCCTTTCAGTCCTGTCCCTTCTCCTCGGGTGTTTAGAGCAAGGGCAGGAGCTTTAGCATGCATGGTGGTTACTGCTGCGGTGCGGAGGGGCAGCATGGTGTGGGGGGGAAGAAGGGGAGGTCAGGAGCCAGCACTGCTGTAGGATGCACTGGAGAAAGGTCAGCAAGGGAGTAGCCCAGAGCTTGAGTCCAACCACAGAGGCTGCCAAGAGTGGACCTTAACGAGCTGTGTTTTCCAAGGGCCTCCGAAAAGTCCTTGTAGCCTAGGTTAAGAAGTTAACTTTAAACTTCATGTTTAAAGTCTATAACCTATTGTATTCTTTCATGGGGACAGAGGATAGTGGCGATGGAAAACAATTCTAACTTCTAAAAGTGAAAAAAACAAAAAACCTTCACCTCAATAAAACACCGACTTGCATTCTTGAGAACAATACCTTTTTGGTGTTGGTGGCAGTACTACAGCAGACATACACATTTCATAACCTCTTTTCAATCATACTGCATTGTGTATATGCTGTTGCATTGGATATGCTTTTTTAAGATTCTTTTATTAGGTGTAGATTGTATTGGGAGAGATCTCATTTGAGTTGCAGTGTGCTTCACTGCATATCACTTACAAGGACAGATATCTTGGTGGTGTCTACTTAAACAAGTCATTTGTCTCCCTTCCCCTCTGTCTTGTCCTTCAAGAAAATTCTGTGAGAAAAATTGTTTAAAAAAAGAGTAAACAGTAAGATGCACAGCTGGACATTCAGAATTCAGGAAATGCTGATGTTGTATTTGTAGTCTGGTATGTATGCCTTGAGAAGTCATGGTACGCTATTAGGTGAAAGGATAAAAAGCAGAAGACATTTGTTGTTTTCTTTTTTGCTGCAACCTAATAGAATGATTATAGCAGAACCCAAAGGATGATAGAGTGTACCAGAAGCACCATGTCCATGCTATTTGAGATGAGAGCTCAGTTTTTATAAATGTCACTTTATTGTTTAGTTAAATCAGTCCTGCAAAGAAGTACAATCCTACAGCCTTCATCACTCTGTTGGAGTTACAGGATGCTGCTATTCTTTCTGCAGAGTTGGAAGGAAATACAAGGTTAGCAAGGGAATGTTTGTTTCTGCCTGCTCATCTCATCAGTTACATTGAAAATTTCCCTAAAAAAAGAGGATAATTTGAAGAGATTGTCACAAGAACTTCAGTTGCACAGTCTTAAAACTGGGCTGTTAATATTCACTACAAACCATTTTTTTCACATGAAATTGGTGGAAGATCATGACTCAAAGAAAGAATTGTCTCAAGATAAGTTCTTTTTGCATTAGCACATCGTATGCTCACTACAGTGGGTTTAATAACAGAACATAACAGAGGGGTCAAACTCTATTCTGTGTATTTATGTTCATAGCCACTATTATATTTGAATATAATGAGCATAATCACGAAGATGTAAAAGTACTGTATAATTCCTGTATGATGAACAAGTGAAAGGCTTTGTGCTGTTTAATAGATTGTTGGCTTCAAGTAATTTAAATAATCAGAATCTGACATTTTTAATAACTTTGGATATACCCAGAATTATAAATTATGTATCTTAGTTGTCATTATATTAGGTAACTTGGATTTCTCCGCTTGATGCACTGTCTGAAATGATCTTCTCCTTCAGAGCTAAATTGAATTGTGATGAATTCCTAAGTCTTATTTTTTGTGGATTTTAAAGATGTTTGGTAAATTTGAAGCAGCTTCGTTGACTAACAGAAAGAATTTAATGTTCCACATTTAGGTGTTACCTTATGTAAATGCTGCCACACAGTTCTGGTATTATATTATTTTACAGAAAGAATGCATTGACATTTTGTATTTTACTACTGCTGCAAGCGTAATAGGTCAGATGAGACTAGAACACCAGTGCTACAAAATCATTGTCACACATGTTATTAAGAATTTGCAAATATAATTTTAAAAACAGGAGGCTATTGGGATTGTCTTAACGCATAGACTTTGAAAGAGTCTATATAGGCTTTGTCCTAATATATGACTGTGTGCTGGAACCCTCATCAAGGACAGTATATTCTAGTAAATTTTGGTATTGAAGTTAGTAGATGAAACAACTCAAGAATTAAAATGTATGTTCTCCCTTTTATTGCCTGGAAGAAGCATTTACATTAGAACATGACGTTGTATTCAAGTCTCTAGATGGCATTAACAGTGTTCTCTGATAAACAGTCACCGGTATGAAAACCGAATACACTATTTTTATTCTTTTATCAAAATAGACTCCGTGGAGTCAATTCTAAAAAGGTCAATAAGGGGAGCTAATTAAACTTTACTTGTTGAGAGTTTGCACCAGGATTGACATTTTCTATATACAGTCTATTAACATTTACAAGTTCTTATTTTTAGATTTGACTTATCTATAACTTTCAGGTGCACCCTTGACAGTTGAATTATCATTTTCAATCATTAAATCTAGAGAACAAGAAGCTGATTACTTAGACTACAAGCTTTGGTTTGATCTCAAGTTCTGTTTAGTGAATAGAGCTAGTAGTTACTGTTGTCATTAAACTTAGCATGCATCCTTCTAGGTCTTGCCATAGGGAAAGAGTAAAAGCACCCACAGAAGTTGCTGTATTTTCAAAGTGGTGATGTCAGTACATGAAGATGAAGGACTCCTCATGAATGGGTGCTACTGCATGTATTTACATTGGTTGAGGATGTGAAATACAGAGCATGATGTCCATAAGCAAAAGTATTTTTGCTCTGTGTATGTTGATGAAACCATATAGTCTTGTCTGTGAGATAACAGGCTATTAGTAACTTGAAGTTTATTGTCTGTCCAAGATGGACAAAACTAGTCATTGTGGTACTGTTACTCTGTTTTGTAGCATTAGTCGGTAGAATTGTACTTCTGCAAAGAGGACAGTGGTCTTCCAAAAGCACGCAAATCTCAAAGTATACCTGAAGGGTAACGTTTGATTTTTATCTGCTATATAGTCCTGAGAGAATAGGAAACTTGACTCATAACTTATTGATGTGTGTGGTTTTTTGTTTTTTTTTTTTTCTTCTTGTGGCTTGCTACTAAGAGCTTACCCTTCTCTAGTTTATAATGTGGTGAAAGAGGAAGTATGTTGGGGAGCTTTTTGAGGCTGCGGAGGACAGTGCCTGGTCTGCTGACACAGCGAAGCTCTTGTAAGTTTGCTTTTTAGGTGGAACCCACTCGGAGTGAACATGTGTGTGAAGAACCTATTTTGCTAAAATTTGGAAAAGTTAGGGAGGATAGTAAGTATAAAATCTAGAAGAAAGTTTCACAGAATCACAGAATGGCTGAGGTTGGCAGGGACCTCTGTAGTTCATCTGGTCCAACCCCTGCTCAAGCAGGGACACCCAGAGCTGCTTGCCCAGGACCATGCCTAGATGGTTTTGAAGATCTCCAAGGAGGAGACTCCACAACCTCTCTGGGCAACCTGTGCCTGTGCCCTGTCACCCTCACAATAAAGAAGTGCTGCCTGATGTTTAGGTGGAACCTCTTGTGCTCCAGTTTGTGCCCATTGCCTCTTGTCCTGGCACTGGGCACCACTGAAAAGAGCCTGGTTCTGTCTTCACCGCACCCTCCTTTCAGGCATTTCTACACACTGATGAGATCCCCCTGAGCCTCCTCTTCTCCAGGCTGAGCAGTCCCAGCTCTCTCAGCCTTTTCTCATAGGAGAAGTGTTCCAATACTTTGGTAATTTTTGTGGCCCTCTTGGACTCTCTCCAGTATGTCCAGGTCTCTCTTGTACTGGGGGGCCCAGAACTGGACAAGTACACCAGCTGCGGCCTCACCAGTGCTGAGCAGAGGGGAAGGAGCACCTCTCTTGACCTGCTGGTGATATTTTTGCCTAACGCAGTGCCAAGAATACTGTTAGCAGTTTGCTGATTTTATAGCGTTATCAGCCTGTAATTAAAGTTGTACTTCAATACGTTTTAGTATTTTGGGTGTTGAACTGAAAGCTTGCCTGTCAGATTGGACAGAAGAGTCGGGCTAAGCCTCAGTGAATACTAACGGCCTTTTTTCATCACTGGCTATTGCAGGTTTATCTGAAAGATTATCCAGGTTAAAGATTATCCTGGTTATAAAATACAGTACGTGTGCTCTAGGTGGTTTTCTTTTTTTGTTTGTTTGTTCATTTTGTTTTGTTTTTGTTTTTCTTTTGGGAGACTGAGTAATATTTGTGGCAGGAGGTGGCAGATCCACACTTTTGTCTCTACACAGAGACCTATTCTGAGGTTTCGCTATTAAGGAAAAGCTTAGATGGGCAGGAGTGCGTATACAAACCATTTTTCTGCATTATGTCTTGCCTCTGGGTTAGATTGCATTATGTCTGGAGATTTTGGTATAGTTTCTACTTTATTTTTTCCAATAGAGTAAGTGTTTTCAGTTAGCTTTTTCCTCTGCTAAAATTTGTAATGGGAAGGAAGACCTTAATGATTTTTTGTTTTAATTCTTGGGGAATGAGTAGCCAGAATGGGGGGGAGAGGATAGGGTGACAAAAACAAACAAACAAACAAAAACCATACCATTTTTTCAGTGAGAATCCAGTTTCTTTATTTTCTTCCTTTTCTTGATTTCTGATCGCTGACATTTCACCACAAAATACTAATCGCGTTTCATTTTAGAAACCTCAGGATCCGCTGTGGCTGACCTCATGTGCAGAAAGGAGACATCTGAGCACAAACCCAGAGGCACCAAAAAGTTCTAGCATTCTGACTGGCTACTTCGTAGTCTAGTGAAGAGAGAAAACGAAATCTCTGAAATTTGTTTGGAATGGCATCTAACAATGCTGAAACAGTATTTGCCAACTGGCAAGAGCAAAGTTGATAGGTAAAGAAAACGGTTGAGAGCACTGTATTATAATTGTAGTGGTACCATTTTTTTTAAAAAACAAGCTCTAATATATAATTCCAGTGACATGCTTTTAAGATATCTGTACATTTTTCATTTACATTTTGACATTTAAATTTACATCATTTTATGATCCTGTAATTTTACAGCTCATCTTACATACACTTTTTCAATGGCAAATTGAAATCACAGATGAAGTGCACTTAACTTGAGTAAGGAAGAAAAAATGTTTAGTGGGATGGGGAAAAAAATTCGTAGCACACAAACATATTCCTTGGCTGCAAACTTGTATGTGCAAATTAGGCTCACTTATGAGAACGACCTTTTCCTTTTTTTCGTGTGCTAACAAATCCCAAGGAAAGTGCATATGGTTCCTCAAAGTATTAAAATGTATCCCGCTGTTGGCATGGTAGAGAACACATTTTGTTATACTCAAGAAGTTGCCAGCATACTACAGTAAAAATATAACTGGACCATTGGTTTTTTTGGTGAAAGTTTAGCAAGTTTGTCAAAGTACTTTGGCTGTGATCCAAATTTGAGTTCTATCCTTCAAAAGTAGGATAATATAGGAGGGGAAAAAAAAATAAGTTCTTTATACTGTCTCTTTGTCATGCTCTCTCTCTTAATTTATACTAAATGTGTAGTTTATTTTTGTTTATTTTCTGCTGAAATGTTTGCCTTAGTATTTGTCTTCTAAAAGAAATTTAATAATTACATATCTATACATTAGAGGTAAGAAATAGCACCATTATATGCAGTGTGGTGGTAAGAAAATGTTATTTGAATGCACGGTTTTGTTTTAACTAAAGATAGCAGAACAGAAGAATAGATCAGGCTAGTACTGATCCCAAATTTAAAATCCTGAGCATGCAATCTTAATGTTTTTTTTCCCCTGCACTGAAATTGTTCAGAATGTGTGTCATTCATGATATCAGGCTCAAGCTCCTCAAGTAATTGAATGATTTTGTGTGAGTAGCACAAAATGGCCATTTCTAACATCTGACAGAATGATGTAGAAATTGAAGTGAGAGTTTCAAGGCTGTTTAACTACAGAGATTCTGCTTTCTCCTGAAATTCATTCAGATTTGCTTACAGAAAAGTTTGTAGTTGCAGGTCATAAGCAGAAAGTAGTTTAGCATATTTGTGGTGGTTAATCAAGTCATGCCACGTCAAGGAATGTGTGTATTAGTGTGTTGTTGTTGTTGTTTTCTGCCACTGTCTCACGTGAACTAACTGAGGTCAGGTTTAGTTGGTGTTAAGCTAAAGCAACAGCTGGAAAACTAGTGTGGGGAAAACCAATGTTAACAGGTAAGTAGGGACTTATTTTCTGCAAGTCAGCACTCTATTAATGTTGACAAAGTATCCTTTGTGGAAAAACTGTTTCATAGAAACTGCTAAATTTGGGGTGAAAGCTTATAAATCCTGAAATCTGGGATTTGATTTTCATGTAACTCTTTCTACAGATGAGATGTAGCAGTGCCAGTTCTGTGCAATAGTTGTTACAGGTTTTCTGGAGCAAATTTTTTTTTTTTTTTTTTTTTTGTCAGAAGGTGTTGGTTATTTGTTTGAACCACTTTTTTTTTTTTTCCTTCAGGTTTGGCTTTAAACTTTTGAGTGTATTGCTAGACGTAACCCTGATAAGGTGAAATGGTGTTTGTATTTTATTTCAGTGGTGTGTTATGTAATCAAAAAAAAACCTATAAGATAAAATAATGAAATACTGGAAATAAGCGTCTTCTTGTCATAATTGTATTTGCTGATTTTTATTTATTTATTTTTCTGCAATGTTGGTACACTTCAGTGGACAAGAAGCCTGGGAGTAGTCACTTTTTTTAGTGAGGAATAGCTTTACGTGGATTCCTTTCACCATTGTAGTAGTAACAGTTTGCTTGTAATATAACTAAAGAATATTGGAAATAAATTTAGAATAACTTTCAGAAGCATTTAATATCTTTTGTCAGTAAGGTGTTGTTTGTTTGGATAATGTCACATCGTATGGATGCAAGGTACATCTTGTTGATCTTCGTTCCAGACCAATTAGAATTTTTTTACTAAGAGTTCAGATATTTTTATCACAAAGTTGAACTGCAGTTTATGTAAATGAAAGTATTAAGCAGAAACATTCAGATCTTTAAAGAAGAAACAGGTATTCTTCAAAATAAGCTGGACTTCCTATGGCAATTTGAGTACATATTTTGATGCAAGACAGATTCTATCATCATTTGCTGAAGATAAGCTACTGCTGAAAATGCCAATTTATTCTGAGTTGCTGTCAGTGGGAACTTTTGGTGGTGTTTAGAGCTACATGGCAAATGTGTGTCAGGTTAGAATAAAATTCCAGGTATGCTTGGATAATCTACATACTTTTATAAATCATGTAAAAATGTCAGTTATCTTCCTGCAAATAACAGCCAGAAATTTCTGTCTCCTCATTCTCCACCTTTTGTATCAGCGAAGGTTTAAGATCAGTGCTAGCTCTAGTCAGAACCTAGCCTTTCTTTTTTATTTGCCTCTGCATATCTTGGAGGCAGGATCAAATCAGTGACTTTACATTTCCTTCTTCATGACTTGTAATTTTGGGGTAATTTTGCTTCTGGCAGCTTCACCTTTAGCTCTCTAGAGCTAAAATTTTCCCTAGGTGATGGACCTTGGAAAATTTTGATTTTCAGATTGCCTGAAGAAGATTCCTCTATTTCACCTTTCCTCCTAGGATATTTGTCTTGGAAGTTTTTCCAAGGTTGCCTGACTCTGTAATGAATAAGTTTTCCTTGTACTGTAGGCACCTGAAGTGGTAAATAGGCTTCTTTAAAGGAAAGTGACAAGTCTGGCATGTCATTCGTTTTTTCATTTTTCTTTTCATTCTTGATTCTACTCCAAGAATAACATTTTAGCAAGGTGCCCTCCTTTTTGGCAGTTCTGGAGTGGCTCTTTTTTCACTCTGTTAGCAGTGCTGCTTTCCACATGTTTGCCATACAGTCGAGGTCACTCCAGTGGAGAGAAATGAGGTTCCTGCTTCACATTCCTGCCCTGTTTCCTCTTGCCAGCTTTTTTCTCATGGACTCCAGTAATTCCTCCAGACTACGTTCCTTAACTTTGTCCTCCAGACTCTGGCACCAGGCAGTCCAGGAAAAATTGAGGTGGTCAGTACCACCAACGCCTTTCCTGAATAACTACATAATTCTAGTGCAGAAGCTCCATCTCTTCTTTATTTGCGTTGGTATACTGTTTTGAAATTGTGGTCCATCTTTTTGTGTCATGTCTTATGTAAATAAAGCAGTCACTGTGAGGGTTAGGTTGTCTTATCTCTTCCACGTGAAGCCTAGAATCCTTTTGAATGACACAAAACATGTTTTTGCCCTTCACTCCCTTTGCTGCTCCAAATTTGATGTTGTTTTTGTGCACTTAGCAAACTAAAGTTCAGGCCCTTCACAAAATGATTGTTCTGGTTTGCTACCCCCTTTAGAAGGGCTTTGTTAAACTGAAATCTCATTAATTTGGAATGCTTAAAGGTTTTACCCCAACTTTGTACCTCCAGCTATCTCTGTAGTTTTAGTTGCATTTTCTTATTATTCTTAAATGTATTTTTACCTGTGCCAGAAGAGACCACACTTAGAATCACAGAATGGTTTGGCTTGGAAGGGACCTTAAAGACCATCTAGTTCCAACCCCCTGCCATGGGCAGGGACACCTCCCACTAGATCAGGTTGCCCAGGGCCCCATCCAGCCTGGCCTTGAACACCTCCAGGGATGGGGAACCACAGCTTCTCTGGGCAACCTGTACCAGTGCCTCACCACCCTCTGAGAGAAGAATTTCTTCCTAATGTCTATTCTAAATCTCCCCTCTTTTAGTTTGAAACCGTTACCCCTTGTCCTATCACTACACTCCCTGACAAAGAGTCCCTCCCCAGCTTTCCTGTAGGCCCCCTTTAGGTACTGGAAGGCTGCAATGAGGTCTTCCCGGAGCCTTCTCTTCTCCAGGCTGAACAACCCCAACTCCCTCAGCCTGTCTTCATAGGAGAGGTGCTCCAGCCCTCTGATCATCCTCTTGGCCCTCCTCTGGACCTGCTCTAACAGGTCCATGTCCTTCTTGTGCTGGGGGCCCCAGAGCTGGACACAGTGCTCCAGGTGGGGTCTCACTTAATGCAGTCCTGTTGACACTAGAGTCAAAATATTGTCTTCTTTTAAACTCTGTCAGCTGTAGACATTTTAGATTTTTCAAAAATAAGCCTTAAAACATTTAGACAAAAATAAACGGATAAGGAATAGGCAGTGAAATAGACGGTGAAAGATAAAGCTTGAACTTGGTAGTCCTTCTATCTAGGATTGGTTTACCGATTCCCTCTGAAACTGCTATTCACATGCATTTTAATGCACATACCCGCGTTGTGCTCACTCAGGGGAAAAATGAGATGAAAAATTCTGTATTTTTATTATTTCTTCATAAACAGGGCACTCATTAAATTTTTAAATCGTGTGAGTATTGAATAGGAGATTGATGCGCCAGGAGATCTTGACTCTCGCCCAGTAGGCCTCTCTATCTTACCCCTTTCCAACAGTTCCATGCGCTCTTCTGCATTCTCACCAGACTTTCAAAACATGTTTTCCCTTATTATTCAGCTTTGTAATTAATACACGTAAGTGAGTCAAATAGTAAATATTTGAATGGTAAATAAAGTCACAAAATCGCTGACCTTGGGAGAGCACTCTGGAGACCATCTAGTTCAGCGTGCACCCCACGCTCGGAGCAGAGTCACCTAGAGCAGGTTGCTCACACTTGTGTCCTGTGGGGTTTCGAGCTGTGGCAGCTTGTTCCAGTGGTAGATCAGCCTTACAGTTAGCAAATAAAAATTCTTATATGTAAATGGCATTTCCTCTCTTTCAGTTTGTGCCCATTGCTTCTTGGCCTTTCACTTCTCACTGCTATGAGCCTGTCTTTTTTTATTCCCTCCCATCACTCAAGGCTTAGGGGAAATCAGTGTGCCTCTCTTCTTGAAGCTAAACAACCCCAGCTCTCTGAGCCAAACATATTCACACCTTTAGTAGTTCTACACTTTTCAAAAATGTATTATTGGTTGTTCTATGAAGTTGAGTGGGTTTTGGGAGGTTGGGGCTATGTGAGGATTTTTGTTGAATCTCAAGCTTATTAGTGATAACTGCTGGTAGCAGATTGGACAGGAGTAGATCTGGACATTTTTATTTAGAGTAAGGAAAGGACAACTTTTTAGATATTGCATTTGCTCTTGAGATGCTTAGTGGGGAAAAAAAACCCAAAATATTAGACCTCACAAATTCTGTTTATTTACTTTTCTTAACTGTTTTATGGGGAGTTCCCATACAAACACTGATTGAAACTGGAAAATGGCATGAGTCTGATTAATTTCAGTGGGAGTTGGATCAAATTTATTTTTTTAGTAGTTTGTCGATAAAGTAATTTGTAATCTGGTTACAATACAGGTAATACTTTGACCTAAAATGGATAAGTTGGGCTCCTGAAATGGTCAATAAACCTAATGGGGTTCTGCATCTGCCTTTCTTCTTCTTCTTCTTCTTCTTCTTCTTCTTTTTTTTGAGTTATGGCAGGAGACATACTACACAGCTAAAAGACAGGAGGAATGCAGTGGCAAGAATTTGTTAGCATGCACTGCTGGTAGCTGCTGCTTCAGACTTTTCCAGAGAGGTACCAAATCAAATGCAGTACCAAATCAAATTCTCTTGATACTTCCAGCCGTCTATAAAACAAGAACACTTGTGTGTTGTGTACCATAACTACAACTGAAAGATTAAAATGTAAAGAAGCTTCCTTTTTTTTTTGTATTTTACAAATCATCTGCAAGAGTAACCTCTTATTGTGACATAATGAAGGTGAGTTTACAGTTTGCTATGTTTTCTCTGAACAATTCCAAATATTATATAACAAGAACATAATTCTAAAGCACGCTTTAATACCAGTGGGTGTAAATACAGTCACACTGTTATTTCCTGTTCAAATTCATTATTTTAATCCCTGTCAGATTCATATTTGTGGTAGTAATGTACCCTGCATGGCAAGTGCTGAGAAAACATTTATAAAAAGCTTTGCCAAAGAAGTCTGACTGTATAGACTACAGTGACTGTACTGTTGGGGATCTTCATGTGTTTATGGAGAAAAGGGCACTAGTTAAGCATGTCTGATTTGTAGATTTTGTTGCTCAAATACCCAAGCTACTTAATAACTCTAATACATTAGATAGAGTAGTACAGCAGTTCTATTGATATGCTGGCAAAGAAGCAAACATGACCGGTCTTTACCATCTGTTTATAATGCTATATAAAGAAGACCTTACTGGTTGCCATGGAAACCAGCATTTCCAAAACCACAAGTGTTTGCTTAAATTCTGAAGCCTTCTAAAGTCTTGTCTTTTCTGACGGAGAAAGAATAGAAAATCTCTAAAGTTTTCCAGTGATTTTTCTCCTAACAGTTGCTACACTGTAAAAGGCTTTCAGCATTTTTGCGCTGTATCTTCTTTCATTACTTCATAAATTTAAAGCATGCATTTGTAACTTAATGAGCTTATTTGATGCTTAGCAATGATCCGGGAAAAGGGGGCAGATATTTCTTGTGTTTTGTGTTTATCTTTGTAAAAGGAGTTTTTCCTATTCAGACAAATGAGCCTGATTGTGGTATTGACACACTGGAGTGAAACCTATGGAATTTGGGTGGAGGTCAAACTGAAAATATTTATTAACTGAGTTAAAAACAACAACAACAAAAACAACAACAACAAAAAAACAGATTAATCAATTCTCATGGTCACCCACCTGGGTGTCACTGAAAAGTGACCCTCTAAAATCAGTAACCTATAGGAAAGCACCAAATTAAGATAACACTAGTAAGAGTTGTGGTCTAGGTTTACCTGTGTTCTCCACTGTTGGCAAAATTGATTTTTTGTTAAAATAAGCTATTGGGAAGCCCTCAGTGTGTGTTATTTGGAAGTATACATATTTGTTATAGTATCTCAGAGTATTTGTATTTATTCTCATTTGTAAGTGTGTGTACATATTGCTGCCTTGCATTCTGTCCTAATTCTCCACAGTGTTTTAAGTTGTTTTTGTTGTCGTTGTTGTGTCCCCTCTCCCCCCCATCCCGAGTTTATGAAAGCCTTCTGCTGCGTATGCCCACTTAACGTCAGTAGGTTGTGACAAATGTAAAGCCTTCAGAAGAGGTGCTGCAGTTGAACTGCTGGTGCTGGTTGGTTTTCAACCACTTAAAACAACTTCTGTTTCTTTCTGTTTCAAAGGAAGATCTGTATTTACAGGATTCTTGCTGTATTTGGATAAAGCTACTTGGATTAAGTGAAAAAATCCATTGAAGCACAGAACCTGAACCTCATGTAAAGAGCTTTCAGTGTTTTTAGGGAATACATATTTGTAACCCATCCGAATAATGCTGAAGATCAGTTAAGTTGTTATTTAGAAATATGTTGAGTACAAAAGGTTAAAAGAATTTTTTAGATCATTCTATAATGACAATGCATATCCTAACATTTTTGCCTTTTTATATTTCATAAATTTGTAAATCATACTGTAAGAATTTTCATCGTGAGGTAATGGCCGGGAGTTGACCTATTGCATTGTTGTATTTCCCTAGTAGAGTTTATTTCATGCAAAATACATTTTTATGACAGGCTTTACAATTACAATATTGCTGAAGTGACACCGGGCCTCTGGAGGTGTCTGAATTCATTAGCCTTGTGAAGCTAATCGTATTTCTGTCATTCACAGAACTCTTCCAAAATATTTGTAATTCCTTTCACTTAGCAGAATATTCTTGCATCTGAGAGCCTGTTTTCAAAAAGGTAGCCTTGTGCTTGTGTAGACCTGTTGATATTGGTTGACAGTGGGGTGCTAGACCTCCCACAAAGTTTAAATAAAGTAAATATTGATGGAGAAATCAGACACACAAAAATTAGGCTTCTGTCTAAGTATTTGTGGTTAGAAAAATAAGGGTGCCAGACCTGCAAGCTACTGCTGGTCAGAGTAATTGCACTCAGACACTGACTGTTTTTTAGGTATTAGCTTGCCTGTTATCCACATCACATTCCAACATCAAGTCAAACGCTGACCGGGAAAAGCAGCAGAGATCGGCAGTTGGTCTAAAAATACATATTTTTCTCCTCCGGTGTCTTCAGTGTCATCCTTAAGGTAGTCCTTTTGCCCTGCCTCTTAACACTCGTAAGATCTGATGGGGTGAGGGTAGTATTATCAAACAAACAAATAAATAAATAAATAAAACTCTTTTCTGAATAACCAATATTTTTGAGATAATGTATGATTATAGCTGCCCATTATTTTTATAGTGTTTTTTTTTTTTCAGTGCCTATAGTAGGCTGTTTTCAGATCTTAAATGACCATGCAGCCTAAAGCCAACTCTGTTAAAACTTTGGTTAATCTGTTGCTGTGTGTTTTCACTCATGTAAAAAAAAGCTGATTGTGTTCTTTTCCTTACCCAGTGAACCTCTTTCCTCTTGGTTCTCAGCTGCTCATAAATTTTGCAGAAAATTGGGAGTCCAGAGCTGCCTTTTTTTTTTTTTTAACAGCAACTCCTCCCATTGATTTTAGGGATAATCTATCGTACAGGAAGTAAGTATGTCAAAAATGTAAAAAAGTATGTAAGTATATATGATTCATATAACCTCTGCCTTTGGGAAGCCCAATTAATCTGGTTGCAGTGGGTGGTAGAATGATGCTGATGTCTAGGTGAGGTTCTACAGGCTCCAGGCAAAAGAATTCTTTTAAGAATTCAAAGGCTGTATCAGTTTCTAGGAGCCACAAATGATCAAGTAAACTGTCAAGTAGCCAGGGCCAAGGATCAGTATTTGCTTTGCACCTGCCCCAAAACCCACAGTTTTTTAAACTTGATCTTTATGATGGCGTTTGATTTTTGTGAGGTCTTACCCATCTGAATCTCCACAAATTTATTTGATCTTCTGATTCTTAAAGTTTTCTGGAAGGATCCATCTTTTGTGGTCATTGCTGGGTTTATAAGGTTGTTGGAATTTTCTTTTGGAAAGAACTACAGTATATAGGATGATATATAACGAAGCCGGAAGAAATAGGTATACGTAGCAACTCCAGAAAGAGATTGTTTTCCTCATCCTGAAGGGTACTCTGACTTTTCCTAGAAGTCCTTTAAAATTAACATCTGAAGATTTTCTCTTGTGATAAATTAGTTCTGGAAAGATGCAATTCACCCCAAGTTCTGTGCTCTTCTGCCTTTCTGTGCACAGCTTTCTAAAGTCCTGCGAAGGTCGCCTTTAATAAGCAATGGAGCGATGAAATTTTGAATGGAATTTTTGACCTTCAGGTAAGAAACGTTTCTCCTTGTAAACAAAATCCCTGTGGAAAGTGAGCAGCTATTTCCTACTCTCAGGGGGTCTGTGAGGTTGGAAGGGACCTTAGGAGCTTTTCTCCAGGCTCAGCACGCCCAGGACCCCGCCGTTCCTCACAGGGCAAGTGCTCCAGCCCCCGACTGGGATGCCCTGTGCTGAACGCGTTCCAGTTTGTCAGTGTTTCTCTTATCCTGGCTGCAGAATTACAGACGTGGTCTAATGAGAGCTGAACAAAGGAGAACAATTGCCTCCCTTCATCTGATGGCTACATTTCTGTTGATGCAGCCCAGAGCACACTGCTGGCTCGTGTTTAGCCGGTTGTCTGCTGAGACCTTCTCAGCAGAGCTGTTTCCCATTCAGTCAGTAATGCACAGGGCTGTAGTCCATCCCAGGTGCAGGACTGCATTCATCCCTGTTAAATCTCATGAGGTTCTTTAGATAGGGCTGTAAGGCTTTTAACATCTTCTAGATTTTGAATTCATGTTCTAGAAGGTATATTTCTGCAACCTTCACCCTTCTCTATTCAGTTTGTGAAGAACATAGTTAATATTTTTAAAACACACCTTTTCTGGATTTTGGGGTAGATCCTAAAATCTGGGACACTTAAATACCTAAATTTCCTATAAGCCGCAGTTTAAGTGTATGCTGAGTGATCTTGAGTCAATCTCCCTGACTGATGCCTGAAGAGATGTTCAGTTGGCCAAGCCCAGGAGTGAGCTTCTGAAACTCGCGTGTCTTCATCTGCAGCCTCCAGTGGGTCAGCTGTGCTCAAAACATGTGGCATAAGAAGGCTAATCCCCTTCTACAGATCTAGCCTTGGATGTTGCAATAGACAAGTATTTTAATGTGTCTGGAGATATGTTGTGCAGGGGGGTGTTTAATATATGCATGAAACTTCAATAGCAGGTGAAAATAAGTCACTATAGACTGCTGTTAACATACACAAAATATATAATTGAAGGTTCTGAATAATGTATGCATGTTTGAGTGTGATCTTATGGTCATATAGTGAATCATATGATTCAGATAAGTGCATCTATAATACAGTGGTTTAACATCTGTTTAAAAAATGAGTATGTCAGGAGAGTTTTCTCTTATTTACTTCTGACAAGTCATTAATAAAGCAAATTGGATAAAAGCCCTGAGGCTAGTAGAACTCGTGCATTTCTAATAAAGCAGCCAACAGTCTCACCAAATAGCTCTGTGGCTTACCTCTAGCACGAGATATAGAATCATCCAATATAATTGATTTTGAAAAAATGTTTTTTTCAAATGTGCTTGCACCTGTAGCCATGAGTACATCCTGATAACCTTTCTATGTTGAACAAAATAGGTGTTACTTTCCCTAGATGTTACAGATTTAAAACTGTGTTTATATTGTCACATCTGGGACTGTCAGGTAGAATTGAGATGTTTCTTTTTCAGAGCAGGTTTTATTTCAGCCTAAAACTACCCTGTGTTTTCAAAGACGTTATCCTAGGCTTATAAATCTTCTTCATCAGCATAACTGAATTTGGTTGTGTTACAGACTGTGTGAACAGGTGATTCTTTTTTCAACAAAAGAATTTTCCTTTTGCTCAACATTGCAAGTGGGGGAGGCCGAGGAAAGGCTGCTCAGCACCCAGTATCTTTCCCTGGTTTTCCTCCCCGTGTAGCTCAACAGAGCTTGTGCGTGACCCAAACCAAAGTGATTGGTTCTGTCTGTCAGTGGGACACCACCAAGAAAATGTGTGGAAAGGAAGGGCAAGACCACCAGAGGAGGTGAGAGGAACAGCAGTTTGCTCACTTCAGCCCCTCGCCAGCCGGCCAGTGGTTGGGCACATACCTGGGCGACGGGAGAGGGACATCCTGGTGGCGGGCTGGGACAGCTGATGGAAGGGCTGCAGGCCGAGCATCTCGTGTCTGCATTGGTAATGAGCAGCACATTTGGGAAACAGCAAAAGCAGTTGACTAAGCAGTTAACAACCCTCCTTTTGACCTTCCTAAAATACCTTATCACGTCTGTTTTGAATGGATTTTTTTTTTCCATATTCTTAGTGGTTAAATTGGAACCAGCGCTACTACACGTAGATATGCTTTCTTCTGCTACACCCACCTTCGGAGTCAGTTGACTTCACAGTTGCCTGTGCTTTTTTTTCCTTCCCATGTTTCACACATGTCCATCTCTTCTTTACAGTAACCATTGTATTTGCCATGTTTCATCTCTTTTGTTTAAATTCAGAGTTTAATAAAACAAAGGTAAGAACATTAGCTGTTTTTGTCTCATGATGTGCTATAATGCAAATAATTTTAAATCTTCACGGTATTTAATCGATTGCTCAAAAATAGGAACGGTGCATGCAATAAATGCTCTATTTATTTGTTTATTGATAGGATTGTAAATTACTGCTGGAGTTAAACCTGACAATTATTGGAGGTTAATATTTTAACTGCAAAGTCTACTGAAATGGCTGCACATGTGGAAAAATACACAAAGCATTAAGTGAAATGCTCGTGTTTGCTTGATTTATTCTCTGCAGCAGACGGACCCTGGTAGTAGGAGGTGTAATTTGCAGCACATTAGCTATTAGCCAGTGTCATTGCTTGAGTGGGTGGTGTGAGTCTCTGGTGTCTGTGCAGTGTCACACTGCGCATGTTTCCGAGCTAGGCTCTTCTCCCCTGTGCTGTGAGATTAATTTTTTGTGAACAGTGTTCTGTATTTAAAACTCTGAATCTGTCAGTTTTCAGATGGGTTATTCTGTCACACGGGTAATATCTAGAGTAAATGCCTGCCCCTCTCTTCCCCCCGAAATTCTTAATGTTTTGCAAAACTGGATTGTTGCAGTGTTTGACTTACCTACCTTTTTTTCACATGTGGTCCCCAGAGGATGAAGTATGTTATTTGCAAGATACCCAGCCTGTAACAAAATTACACTGATGTTTCTTTCTGGGTACCCTGTGCATGTACTTGCGGTGTTCAGCAGAGGTTTTCCAAGAGAGTCTCAGCTTGATGCATCTTTTTTTGTGTGCACAATTTCACTTGGGTTGCTTTTAGTTCACTTTTTTCCCTAGAGGCACCTGTCTCCTGCCACATACCCATCAAGACTAATTGCACCATCTGGAAGACTTTTGTGTAGCTGTTACTTGTGCAGAATATCTCTCGGGAGCTTCATTCTGAATGTGAATGTGACCCCTGAAGCCATGTCAAGTAGCTGCAGTAGTTTCCAGCCTCTAAAGGATGATCACTGTAGGCGTCATTTGTTTCAAGTCTAATGCGGTTTGCTTTAGTATGGATATGTTACATGTCAGAAGCACAACTTCAGTCATGTTTTGAAGGGAATTAGACTTTGAATATGGGTTTGGTAATTCATAGAAAATCTTGTCTAAAATTGCACCCAAACCATACAGGTTTGGATATAGGCTGTGAGACTAGGTGTAGAAATGACAGACATGTTGCTCCTTATTATTATACTATTTAATTTTTATGCCCTGTTCTTCCCCCACCCACATCTGCACGTCTCGTTAATAATGTTCTGCTAAGAATGCAAGGAATTCCGGTGAGCATGGTTGCAAACCCCCTGAACAGCTCTGAAACAATTGTTTGCCTTATTGCTGTGAATCCGTTCAAGTATTTCCAGCACAAGTCATTTTCTCCTGTTCCTCACCTAGGCTTGGTTCAGGTAAAAGCCCTGCAGTGCTTCATTTCCACTGGTGTCTGTGTAGGCAGTGGCTTATTCAAAGGCCAGTGCTTTAAAATCTTGTGGTGGACAGCTTTCTTCTCTGCTTTCTGTAATAACATATCTGTTGGAAAGCTGTAGAGGACTGAGCATGAAAAAACAAAGCATTCTGACTTTATAAAAGTATCAGCATAATTTGTTATATTTTGTTTAAAAAAAAAAAAAAAGTGCAGCTCACTTTTCGTGGGATCCTGCACTTAGTAAGTAAGACACTCTGGTTTTACCAGCATACGTATGTGGAAAAAAATATTTTTTTTCTTAAAACCTTTTTTTTCTTTAAAAAATGATAGAATTGTAATAAGCGCTGAGGAAATATGAGGACTCTATTTGTATTTAGTTGCATCGTCTGTGTAACTTGCTTGCTTGTGAGTAATGTGGTCAGCTGAAGTTCAAGCCAGAGAGGTACTTACACCACCACAAACTCATGAATTCTGTCTACAGGATACATATACAATATATATTATTCATTATGTG
>VXAA01007167.1:44143-83675 GCA_013399115.1 Anseranas semipalmata | reverse complement strand
TGTTTGTTTTGGCTCCAACTTTGGAAATCTATAGAATTTTAAATGTTTAACTGTCTTGGCTGCGTTCGGTTAACTATATATTGAAATACGGTAAGAAAAGCTATTCATTTGTGTGCTTGGTGAGAATGAAGGTATGTAAGGTGTAAATTGACAGGATGCTAAAGGCAAGCAGCTTTCCCCTCTTTAAAATCCCTCACCACGCGTACCCCGTAAGCAAAGCAAAGCGCGTTCTCGGGAACTGTTCGTGGGCTTTCCTGGCTTTGAATGGTTGGGAAGCACTGCGTGAGTGGTATACAAAAAGAAATCATTGTCTGCTCTGGGAAGTTGTACAGCACCTTCCTTTCACCACTTGTTACGCTGCTGTATTCAGTTTTTTAAAGGATCTTTGGGGATGAAAGAAGCGAGAGCTGATGACTCCGACATGGCTTCTCCCCGGGAGGTTTTGTGGAATCTCTCGTGCTAAATGCTGAACTCTGCTGTGCTGAATTTAGTCTTTCACTAAAGTATTGGTTACCCATATTCTCCCAGTTTTCAGAAACATGTCGGTTGGTTTATTTTATGATAGCAAGCAAGGTAATGGGTTAATTGCTATTTTCATTTTACCGCTCTGTTAAGAGGCTAACGTGTAATTGTTCTATTGCAGATTAAGACCAGTGGCTAGTGCTTGCTCCTGGCTAAGTTTCAGCTTTGACTGTAAATGTTTGGTATCCAGCTGGTTCTTAAAACCTAGTTGAACCAAACTCTGTAGCTGTCTTAAGCCGTAAACACCTGTGTTCTCTTTTGGAAACCAAGTGGAAGCCGATGCCTTCTCTCACAGCGCACCCGCGCGTGGTGGTGTGGAGCCGGCCGGGCTCGCCCCGCACACCTACCTGGTCCTGGCTGGGCCAGCCCGCTGTTTTACAGGCAAAGCAGGTGGGACAGATTAGAAAGGCACAGGATGAAAACCCATGTCCTCTTTTGGCTAATTAGACCCCACCAGCTCTAGAAATGTAATGGGTTGTGGTAGGAAGCCACTGTCCTCCTCTTTCTTTAATTGCTAGCGATGTTTGTAGGATGTGGCTGCTTGGGGAATGCCTTCATGAGCCCAGGGCTTCTCTGAAGGCAGAAATACTGGTCTGGAATTAAGGCAGTGCTAAGCTGGGTGGCACTGGCCGACCTGGGTGGGCCCTCTTGGTGTCCTCTAAGAGCTTCTGGAGGCATCTGGTTGGGTCCGTTTCCTCATCGCTGTGGGAGAAGTTGTAAAGGCTCAGCGAAAGAAGTCAAGGTGTTATTTGTAGTAGCTCAAGAACTTTCCCATGGAAGGGTGATATTTAAATTACGATTTTTTTTTCTTAAATGTATGTATGTCTGCATAAATGAAATAGTATACTGAAGATATTCTTGCATTGTGAAGTGGTGTAAACGTAATGGAAAAAAAAATCCAAATGAAACTTTAGGTTGCATCCACTGTTTTCCATGTTCAAATGTACTTCCAAGATAGACACCCTAACCTTTCAGTTAGTTGACTTAAAGACAGGTCTGTTTTGATATCCTTCAGTGATTAGGGCTAAAATTATACACTGGAACAAAATGGGTTAAAGTGCTTAGTAATCTGTGATGTAGTTCTTATTTATTTAGCAAATATTTAAATATTGGAGACGAGCTCTTATTAGAAATTAGTTTACAGATTTAACAGCATCTGGAATATATTGTCCTTTCTTGTAGCTATTTAGCCTTATTGATGATCATAAGAAATAGAAAGCAACTTTGACAAGGACAGGAAGAATACAATTTGAGACACTGCTGTCAAAAAGGAAAGCAAGGCTTGCTTTCAAATAAGCTGACTTCTGAGATGGTGCATCTAAGTGGTCATTTAGAATCGCTTTCAACAGATGTTTTTGTGGGCAGAGAGAACAGGCTTCCTTCTGACCCCAAATTTAAAGGTGGAGCATTTGAAATAGTTCCTTTGTTTAAAACAGCCTCTCTCTACTTCATTTATCTTTTACAATTTTAGCTTTTATTTTACTGTTTTCATCAGTTTCTGCAAAGTCTATTTCTGAAATACTTAGACATGTTGTATGTATTGTGTGGTCTGGTCATAACCACTCTGATCTAAACACTTTTATTTCAGCAGGTTATAGACTTTGGTTGTACTTTTCCAGCTTTCCCTTTCTTCTCTTGAAGTGTGAGGCTTCTTTTGGCTTTCTTGTACTTCAAAAAAACAAACTGAAGGCTCTTATGTTACTGTTACAGTATATCACATTGAATTATTTTGAAATACTCCTTTCATGACGTGACATGAAATGCGGGGCATATGCTGCTCCTTGGAAATAAACAAGACTTAATCCTGAATACTTACTTTGCTCTCCTGTAGTAATATATCATTGTAAGTTATAGGTGAAGGATGACAAAAGATCATGATTAATAATTGCAGCTTGTTTTCATGCAAATGTGAATATTAAAGACTTGATGAAACGATGTCAGCCAGAGGTCTCAGTCTTTCTTTTCTACTTTGGTATAACCAGTGAAAATAGATTGTGAAAAATGAGCTTTTTTTCTTTCCTTTTTTGCAGGGGTTTTGTGTACGATAGCCGAAATAATTTACAGATGCGAGGTTTGGTCGTATTGCTTATTTCCAAAGCTGCTGGACCCAGCACAGCAGAAGTCTCTTTCCAGCACAACATGGTCAGTGGGATTTACTCCAGGTATGTAGTAACTTTCTTTAGCAAGACACACAAAGGTGCATTTGATAGGCAACGTCATGGTGATATCAGAGCATCAGCTTTTTTTCTTTCCTTGTTAAGGAAAATCATTACTTACCTAATTACAAATCTTTGTTCCTCTGCATTATTATAAACTTTCCATGATGAAAACCATTTCCTACCCTTGGTATAGCGCTTATAATATCCATGCCTAGTTCTTAATTAGGGTGTCTGGGCACAACTGAATTAAAAACATTTGTGTCAAGGTAGGTATTTGAAAATTTATATTAAGTGGTACTCAGAATCAAAAAAAAATATATATCTTTTTTTAATTGAGTGTTTTTGTTTCGAGTTATTCATGTGTTATTTAGGTACACCCACTTACTAGAAGTTTCAGAGTCAGATTGCCAGTTTTGTCGACTACCATTCATTTCACTGAGCAAATAATTTTTGCTATAGCCACTTTGAAGGATATTTTCCCCCCAAACAGCGTTGTAGAATAAAGTTTTTTACATCCCATATGTCACAGACGAATTACTGAGCCTCAGCTCAGGTTCCTCAGGCTCTCACTGAGATAATCTAGCTTCATTGAGTTCCTAAGTATCTTTTAAGTATTTAAAGTAAATTACTCAATACTAGTAACAACAGTAATCGGAAATAGTGGTTGCTCTCTTTTTTGTGTGTTTGACCACTGAAATAATAAGTGAAGTTAATGAATTCCAGCTGAAAAATTGTAAAATTTCGATTTTAGAAGTCCTTTTGAAAAATTGTGAATGCTGCTAGGTTGAGGGAACAGGCTGTCATATTTTCAGTTAATCGTGTTTCTGACCACTATAGTGTATTAAATGAAGATGCACAAACTTAGTGACATGTTTGTATCCTGACTTGTTTTAGAAGTGCAGAGATAGCGTTTTAAAATTGAAAAGACCAAAACAAATAAAGGCCTTAAAATATATGTAGTATCTTAAAGCAACAGAGTAGAGAAGGAAAACATATATGAATGGGAAAGGACAGAAATGACAATAAATAAGAAAAAAGGCAAAGATATAAGAAGCTTGTTGAGGAGGGGCTGTGTTGTCCCTTTAGCCGTTTAATTCCATTCTCATTTGGTTTTGTCCTTAATGTCCCCTTAGGGTTGTAACATTTTTATATTTATATGCAAATGATGCTGTATGAGAGCATAATTCTAGTTAGTTAATTATGGTGCAGGAGGTATTTTAGTTGACTTTATAAATGATTTAAAAAGTTTACCTTAAGTATGTCTCATAAAAGGAGAGAAAAATCATTACGTTTTGATAACCAACTTTTTGAGTATGATGATTCTCACCATGGAGGTAACTTCAGTGCATTTAAAGCTGCCACTGGGAAGGTGACTAGTGGAAGTATTCATTAAGGAGCAAATAAGACCTTGAATTAATAATGAGCCAGTTGGTGTAAATGGACATCACTGGAGCTATGCCAGTTCAACCAGCTGAAAATCTAGCCTAATAATCTAAGTTTGAGCAAGTCAATAGCCATTATAATATCTAGTTTAGAGTTACCAAGGTACTCCAGAAATGAAGTGGTTTTGAATATGCCCACACAGGTTCACTTAAGGTTCATTACTGTCTGTGAAAGTGATAACTATGGAGTCATTAATTTAAATGAATTTTCAATGGCACTTTAAATCTGTAGCACGGTGTAAATATGAGCAAACTGATGCTTGCTAGCAGAATGCCAGTGCTTTGTTTCATTTTGTGCCATAGCGAGCCAGGTCTTGCTTTCCGCTGAAGTTGCTGTGGGCTTTGCTTTTGACTTGGAACTCCTTTTTTTAATGATCTTGTGACTGTGTACTTTTCCAAATGCACTCTTAAATGTCTTTCTTGTTTCTGATTTTGATTTCTCTACTGTATAAAGCTAAGAGAACTGGCAGCTTGTAAAACAATGATCTTAAAGGGCCTTTGTGATTGTTTTATGTATTACAAATAATGTTTTACAAACTGCTTTCTCCTGAATAAGAACCAAAGGACTTTGTTTTCCCTTAGTACATTTTTCTCTGCTATCTTGGTTACAGTGTAATTATGTATGGTGTGTGTGTTAGAGGTGTATAGCAAAGGCAAAGTCTATCCCTCAGTGATACGCAGTGAAGAAATGTGCTTAATCCTTTATTGTTTATATACTTCTCTAGCTTTGGGAGTATTTTTTGGAAATACATTCTTATAGATTTTCAGCTCAGCTGTAAACTATACAGCTCTTTTTGTTGCCATGCCATATAATTACTTCATCTTTGTATATAATATTTGGCTGGAAATATTATTTCTGGCACTGTAACGAGCATCTTCATTGCCTGATACTTATGTGCTGTAAACGTTATATTGTGGACTATTAGCTGGGATATGGCTCACTTGATTTTAGAGTACTTAGTAGTGATTAATTAATTGCATTCCTGAAATCTGAGCATGAACTAAGTTGTTCCAGTACTTGTCAGTGTTTGCACCAGCCCAGTGTTTCTTTTCCCACTGTTTGTGTTGGAATCGGCTCTTGTGCTCTTGAAATCTTCAATCCCACAGTGGATAGCCACGTTACATCAGTCCATTATATCTGGTACTACAGTAAATGTACAGTCTGTGAACAGGAAGATGTAATAGTACCATAATTATTTAACGTAGAAAACCACAAAAAAAAAAAAAAGTGATGGACTTTTTATCTTGGGATGAAGCATGTTCTGCATAACCTTCTTTCCCTATTTGATATCTTGAATCACAAATAAATGAGCAATGCAATAACCGTAATTAAAATATAAGATATTGAATTTGGAATAGCCAAAATTTTCATTATCCTATTCTCCCGTTCTCTAGATATGTCAATTCACAGGACAATTGACCTAAATGTATAAAAATAGATTAACTAGCTGCTTAGCTGGCATCTGTTTTTTTTTTTTTTTTTTTTTTAAAAAGGAAAANTTTTTTTTTTTTTTCTTGGTACACAATGGAACAAAACTGATGCCTGCTACCAGAGAGCAATCTTTTTCTAGAATAATGAGGATTACAATTCAGGCAGTTACAGAAGCAGAGCTCGTGTGGTGATACGACGCTGCCTGTGGCCAGCTTTGCCTCCAGCTTTGGCTCTTCATAGTTTGCACGTTAAGCTGGGGGGGAATCATGGGCCATTGTGCACATGGATATCATAGTAACTGCTGGTTACCTTATGAGTCACGCTGAAGATAAGGAGGGAAGCGTTATAAATGTCTGCTTGGCATACTTTCCACTGTATTGCCACCTCCCTGTCAGGTTGTCAGCAACCTGATTTTATTCCTATTGGCGGGGAAAGGAACCTGACATTACTTCTAGCTCAGCACCAGCGCTCCCAAAAGAGGATGCAGAAGAGAAGTAGCAGCATGATAAACAGCCCTATTTCAGCTGCTGGACAGATTTCCTAAAATTGAAACTTTCTGCTGGTCTCTTAGCCTTTAGGTAAGTATTTCCTTGACTACAGAGCCATGGCAGATGCAATGATGAAGTGCAGTGCTCACTACAGAGCATGCAAGCAGTCTCATGTACGGGTTGATGTCATTGCCTGTACTCAAGCAAAGCAAGCATCCTGTATTCCCTTGGAACTCCTTCCTGTTTCTTTGCTGAAGAGAACACAGAATGCAAACGTAGGTTTAGGCAGAATCCAAGTAATTATGATTTAACCTGCTAATAGTATCAGAGAACACCTTAAGACGTGATGCTGGAGCCTTGAGCTGTAAAAGAGCTTTGAGACCCATTTCCGAAATTGTGGTTATGCTAGAGTTTGACAGCGCTCTCTGTTGCCTTCTTTCAGAGCAAATCTTACTTGGATAGTCAAGTATGCAGCTTGCTTGTCTTCGACTTTGCTGCTGGAGCTCTTTAATTGAAGCTCCAAGATTGTGGTTTCTGAACACTTAGAGCTTTATGCTTCACAGCTGGAACTAGATTCTTACAACAGAAGATACCAAGATGGGCTTGCGTTCTTTCACTAAATACCCAAAGGGTTATCTTCTGCTGTTCATGTCTGGCACTGCCAGACACTATTGGCTGGGGACTGAGGAATCTCCTTAGCTTTATATCGAGTAACGAATTCCTCGTGTAGCCTTTATATTGCAGCTAAAAGTGCAAGTGATGCCAAAGAACAATCTTATGCCATCTCTTCGGGCCTTAATATCCTTGGCTCTAACTCAGCAAATTATTTTCTTCTATCTTACATATTTTGCATCTATTTTTTTTTCTTCTTCCATTAGTGCCAGTTCAGATTCCTTTGGACACTTGTCAGAGGCTTAAAAAAAAAAAAAAGGAATCCTTTTTTCAGTCAAGTCTGCCTATGCATTCACATTGTCAAATCTTATGGTCATTGATAGACTAAAAAGGTCTTTGCTTGTCAAACTCAGCAAGTGTGTGTGTAGAGTGGAACATAGAAACTATCATCTCACCAAAAAAATGGTAAATGGATTTAACTACAGGTCACTGGGTTGGTACTATCAATGTTAGGCTCTGCCCTTGCCTGTTCTCCCTCAGAATTATGCAGCTGGCCTTTAAAGCTCCAGGCATTCATCTCTTACAAGGTGAACATGCTTTCTTACAAGAAGGATACTCACTGCATAAACTTGTCTCGTGATCAATGTCCTTTCTGCTGCTTGAAAGAGTGGCGGCAGTATTGCAGTGACGGTCATTGTGAACATGTACTCTTTTTCCTTAGTGTTTCAGCGATGATTTTGGAACTAGCACTGATGCTACTTCAAACGAAAGGCCATTTGAAGTGGGAGTTAGCAGCAGATACTAATCCTTGTTATGGTGATGGGTCCTTCACTCATCAGGTTCCAGTAGTAATTCTTACTAAGCTCCCTAGGTACCCTTTTTTGAATGTGTGTGCTCACACACATACACCTTTGTCATTGTGGATATATCGAAGTCTTATTGTTCTCACCTCCTCTAAAGGAACATTGATTTGCAACTTAAAGGTTTCTGGGAATTACCAGGTCTTGTCCAGAATGTTCATTCATCCATTGGTTGCATTTTCTCTGGAAGTTTCTCCAGTTGCAGGAAAGTCAGGAGACCTGCTTTTCCCTTTGCAGTTCCATATAGTTTACTCCCAGCTTTTCTTTGCTAGATATGAAAACAAAGAAAAACTTTCCATCCCTTTTTTTTTTTCAAAATTAGTAGTGTGGGCTGTGCCCAGGCCTACTATGAGGACACAAGTATAAAGCTCTTGTCTGTCCTAGTGACTTCTGGTGGGATATCCCTGTGTATTCACGGGGACACTGGGAATCTCTTCCGTTTCTCATAGATGACAGCTCACCATCTGCAGCTCTGTCTGTTCTTTCTCCAGAACCTATGCCATGGCAGACATAAGAGGTGATGCTGTGCTTGTTAGAGCAGTCTTTAATTGCTGTATGCATGAAAGGCAATCAGGCTGCCTCCAGGGAATTGAAGCTATGTGAATGATGCTACTTGGACTGTTTCAGACTAGTGTAGTCCAAGGTGTAGAGGTTGTATGCTTATTACAGTATGCTTTTGAGATCGACATTCTGCACAGATTTACACAGATGGACATTGATTTGTTGACTTTACTTCTGCATCTGTCCTGGACTGCTGTTGAACTGGGATTTTATGGTTGAGGGGAAACCAAAATGGCAATACTCTGGTTTGGGTAATTAATGTAATAGCATAGAAGGTGTGAGCGCACCTTCTCTGAAGATTGAGGAACATATAAAGGATGTTCCACTTTGAGCGATGAACAGAATAAATGCTACACATGGATGTGCACCTTGGGCTCTGCATTCCCTGAGCGCTCCAGTTACTGGCAAGCAGCTTCTGTCCTGTCCTCGTGAGTGCATCCGAACAGCTGAGAGATGATGATGCTGTTATTGACTCAGAAAGCTGTTGCATCTCCAGTTGAAGTAGATGACTACAATAGCAGAGGGCTACCTGCTGGTCTGGGGAAAGGTAACAGTTACTCTTGCAAAAGGAGGTCTTTTGCTGTGTAAGCTGTATCTTTGTTTGCTCTGCTTACCAGTAGAGTTTTGCCAGTAAATTCTTTCTACTGTTGACAAGCTTAAAAGTCGCCTTTTTTCCCAATAATTATTTAAATGCTTTCCAAACGAAATATGGATGCCCTAACAAAAATCTATATTGTATTAAGCAATAGCCCTATACAAAGAAATCAGATGGTCTCCCTTTAAAAGGAGCAAAGAAGAATGCCAGTCCATTACAAAGCCTCTTGGTTAATAAGATATGGCAAACATTAGTAAATTTGGTGAAAATGAGATCAATTGTATTGTTACAATAAGTGTCACTTAGAGGTTTCCTTGACTTGTCCGCTACTAAATTTTAAAGAAGCTTTCTTTTTACCTTGCACAGATGAGTTTTTAGCTTCATATTAGAACCAGGGTAGATTTATCTGTGAACAAATTCTGTTTGAGATTTCATGTAAAAGATAAAACTTGGATGGAATAATAGAATAGAATCATCATACAAATCATGATTTTGGTACCTACAAAAATACAAAGAGTGTAAGAGTGTGACTTCTCACCTTATCTTCAGACCTTGCCCTTTACTCAGTTTTTCTCTAGTCTGAACTGTATAGTATATTAACTTGGAAGATTGGATTTGACTGTTGCTTACCTCTGTATTTTGAAGTAACTAAATGATGCCTAACTTTATTGTGGACTTCTGTCATGTGAAGAGTACATCCAGAATTGCAAGAAGTTTTTTTTTCATTTGTACTTGTCTGAGTCTATCAGTAATGGAAAACAAAATTAGATTTACCCTGAGCTGGTGCAATGCAGAGGGAGTGGCTAAGAACCACAGTTTGGGAGACTGCATGCTGCATTGCACCTGTCCCCATCAATGCTGTAAGTCACGATAGAACGCGTTTAAACAAAATATAAAGCAAGAAATGAGAAAGATGTAGTTAGACCAGTAGTGTATGTAGGAACTCGAAATTCTAAAAAAGCAGAGCTTTTTTTCTTTTGTATGGTATAAGTATGCAAACTGGGAGTTTCAGTGCAGAATAGCTGTTGCACTTTAAATTCACGTTGCCTTATTGCATGCAAGCCCTGGGTCTCAGCTGCAGATATTGAAGAGATTAATCTTATTAATGGAATTGCTAATTGGTGTTTGACTTCTAATTATAGTAACAATAGGCCATAACAATCAATCCTCACCTTTACTGGGGCACATTAGGTCTCTTTATCATAAAAATGATTTCCTTGGGGACTTACTGGTCTTATTCCTATCTTCTGGAAGGCTGGCTTTCAGTGAAGGTGCAGAATCCCGACTAGCATGTGCTTTTGAAGCTTAGCTAATTAAATGGTAGAGAAAATGCATAGTCCTAAAATATTCAATATATAAGTATATTAAGTAGTGTGAAGCTCTTGACAAAATTACTTGTTTGAAAGATAAAGGGGGAAAGTATCTCAAAATATAAGCAGTGATGTCTTTTGTAATCTTCAGGAAATGTACAATTTTGTTCCCAAACCTTGGCGGCTTTCCCTTAGCTTTTAGTAAGAGGAAATCTAAGTGATTATTTTAAATTATTCTGTTTAGTTTTTGCTCTACAGGATAAACCCTGTGAGATTCTTCATTTCATTTACAAGACGAGTCTCAGGAGATGAAAAGCACATACAACTTGATTACATATTCCTATTGATCATCTTCCACCCACAACAATAAGAATCAACTCCAAATACAAATTTAACAATATTACTAATTCATTACGATCAGTACTTTTCTTCATTAACTTTTTATCGTTTTCAGCATACACAGCAAGTGCAAATACAGCAATTATGTGTTGAATAAGAAAAGGTCCTCTCTGCACAGTGTAGAATAAATCAGAAGGCACTGCAGTAAAGCTAATCAAAGATTGTGGAGAAATATGGACTTAAATTTTGTTCAAAATAAGTCTGTTTGGCACCAGATAACAGAGCAAGATAAATTTGGTATGTACATTACAAACAGTTTTTTGTTTTTGTTTTGTTTTATTTTTAAAGGAAGTAATTTTCAGTGTCTTAGAATTCACAATAGAGAAGGCTTACTTTGGAGAAACCATACTGCTGCCTGCTGTCTGTCCAGCCCACCCTTTTTCTGGAGTTTCCCCCTCCTACCGCTTATGAAGTGAGTACTGGACTGCAAGAGTTTGCAGCACAGCATACAGCACTAGAGCAGCGCTGATGAAATTCTGCAGCAGGTCAGTGGCACGTGAGGGGGCAACAAGTCCTGCCCTCACCCTAGAGGGAGCTTTTCAAAGAAAGCCCAGGGAGCCTGCTGGTAAGAAGACCTAGCACAGCCTTCCCTTGCAACAAAATTCTGTTTGAGAACTTTTATGTTTTCTTTTTTAAAAAAAAGAAAAAAAAAGTATTTGTGAAGAAAAACCTCCAACTATCACTTAAGTGCAACCCCATGCTGTGATGAAAGGACGCAACAGCTCTGAGATGGCAACTGCTTATCCCTCAGAAGTATGATGCCGGTATGACCAATTGCATCACAGCAAAGTTCTTAAATAACTGTATCTTTGTAATTTATTTGTCCTGCAATCCCAAAATATCTCTCATGCTTTCCCATATGCTGAAGTACCAGCTGTCCTCTTCCCAGGCACAACCGATTAACTTCTCCCTCGACAAATTTTACAGTGCAATTACGAAGTTTCAATACAAATTTCTGCAACACTCAGAAAATTGTAGCAATATGAAGTTAAGTATTACAAGGCTTACTGTACCAATTAATTTGTCTTCTTATGTGACTCAATGCACTGGTATAATGTAACTGAAGATACTGCAAAATTTTTCATCTGCTGGAGTGGAATTGAGGGGAAGGTCCTCATACTCCACAAGTTTGATCTAAAATATGTACAGATCTTTGGCATGTTTGGATATGTATGAGGAATATGCTGTTTCTCTGGTGGTGGCAAATTGTTTTGGGGTGGAGTTTAAATTAGCCTGGCTACTAATGAATGATACTCTCCCAGCTCCGAAGGTATCTTTTTCTGCTTCATGAGATTGTGTAAAGACAGAGCATCTATTCCCTTCCACTTGGAATAATGGGATGTTTTAGAACCTGATCACATTATATGTTAAGTGAATGAATCTTTCTGATCCCTTCACTGGCATCTGGTCTTCAACTTGTAGTAAATTTTCATGTGGAATTTGACAGCTCTGAGATGCTTCTAAATCAAAAGCATATTATTGTGGGTGTTGGTTTTGCTTTGTTTTTGTAGAGGAAAATACATCTGAATTTTCTACCTTTTGACTAGAAATTCACAAACCCTTTAAAATATTTTTTCATTCACTGAAGACTTTTAAAATAGAAAGTTATTTGCACTGTATGTTACTTTATTGAACAACTCCTAAAACCAGTGTAGACAGGGCATTGTGCTGCTGGACAGAGAAGCTTGGTTGTTTGTACTGCGTTCCAATATAAAAGCAGGTGTGTGAGTACATACAAATAGTAGGAACATAAGGAAAAACGTAAGGAGGAAGAGAGGAGTTACCAGTTACTGTAGTGCTATAGCTCAGGTTGTTTAAGGATGTAAGAGATTTTCTTTGGCATGACAAAAAGGAAGAGAAGCAAGAGCAGAGTGCCTAACTATATTTGTTTTTTGTTGTTTGTTGTCATTTTGTTTTTGTTTTGTTTTTGTTTTTTGAAGATGGGGAGAAAGGATTTTAAGTTGAATTTTGGTAGAGTGTCAAATCAGAAGTTCCTTAATTCAGAAGCTGAATTTTCTTCAAGGGGTGACAGCTGGGTAGGGAGAAACAACTTGTTAGACTGACTCTCCTTTAAGTAGGCATTGACTGTGGAAATAAGTCATGCTTATTTCAATGCATTGTTTCAAGCATCCTGACATCTTCATTTGGTAGATCTTCATCTTCACAAGCAAAGTGGTTTGTATTTGGTGCAATAGTATAAGGGAAATTATTCGGGAACGATAGCAAGGATTAACTTGATGGAAGTGACTCATTAATAAAAATGAATCATCTTTGCAGAAACATTTTCAATGGGCATGAGATGATATTTCAGTAGATTGGCATGGAAAACAGTGCTTATTATGTTGCACCTTGGTTATTAGAATAAGAGGAATTGTTACTTAATAAAAGGTTTTAGGAATGGATGGATTGCAAGACGAGCAAGTCCAGATTTGAAGATAATGGTTGCATTCTGAGTTTAAGTTACTAGCAATATGAATGATGACAGTGATTAGTGATTTGAGAACAGAAATAAGAAGTTAGAAAATTAGGGATAAAGATTTCAAGACTGTATTCTAGCCATGTTGTATTTGAGAAGGTGGTTAGGCAGTCACATTGAAATCGGAAAGATGGATGATGTTTTTTCCTAAGGCTTGCAGCAGTTGAAAAGTTCTGATCAGCACTGACAGCATGATTATGGAGCATGTTCAGTGCACATGAGATTTTGGGAGAGCTTGATTGCCAAACTCTTGAAGTCTATTAAAGTATTTGCAGTTGGAGTTTTTCTAATTTTTCCAAAGAGTTGGCCAAACTTTGGTAAATTTTTGTGGAAAGAGAAGATGTAGCCAAAGAAATTATGCATCTAGTATTTCCAGAAAGGGAGGAAACATAGTAAAGTTTCAGTACAGTATTTCTGATTTCTTTCTCATAATTACTGTGTTTCACCAAAACAGTGTTCTGTGGAAAGCTTACTTCAGACTTTTATAGCTGAAATTTCATTCTGGCTTCTGATATCTATTCACCAAAACCAGTTCAAAAAGTTCAGCTAAATTCATGTGCCGATCCAGTCAACAAATTGAATTTTATCCAAAATGTAGTGGTGGCTGCAACCAATAACTGGCCCTGTTTTGTGGACTCAGGTAGGAATTCTGCAAAAATAAAGTTTGTTCTTGAAGGTGTTTCTTATCATATGTATGTCTCCCCACCATTACTTACTTGGGGTTAATGTTGTTTGAATCGATTGATGTCATTTTACCCCTTATTAAAATGTGTAGATTGAATCATTTCGGGATGAAAGGACCAAAGAATGAAAGCATGAGATTTTCAGTTATCTTATGGAAGTGATGTAAATAAGGTAAAAAGAGATGGAAATTGTGCCAATGATATAACAGTAGGTAGTTCTGTTTGTCAAAAGACACATTTTCATAATCTTACATGATACTTCATTTGCATAAAATATATACTACTAATAATTATAAAACTTTGCAGACATCGGTAGCCCCAAATGCTTGTTACCGTGCTGATACGGTCCCAGAAACAGCAGTCGTTGCCTTGCTCCAAAAGGTTTGTTATCATTTCCCTGCTGGTGATTCTGTCAATGCACCTGGTGCGAGAGGCAAGGTCTCTGAGAAGTCTGCTGTCTCCCTTTAGCTATCAGTCTCGTTCCGTGTGCGTTGCAGGCAATATCCATCTGCTGCTGCATCCTTCTGCTTTGTGAAAAGTGAAAACATTCCCATAGTAAACCATTTAAATATATGGTATTGTTGTCCCTGTCAAATTCTGAATATTGAAAGTTCAGGAAGGGAGAGGACAGCAGGTGTGATAACCACAGTTTTAATTGCTGAGTAATAGAAACACAGTTACAAACGGTCAGAATAGGATAGGTTTCCTTGATCATTTGAGGTATCTGTGGTTGTGCAGTCAGTGTAAGTGTTGTGATTTTTTTTTTTTCCCCCCTCTGGGAGTTGGATATTTGTTGGTATTTCAGAATATATGTTATGTTTTTATACAAGCATCATAAAAATTGTAACTACCTGGTACACTCCATTCTGGTAATTCACATAATTTTTGTTCTGAATGCCTTTTTCTTGTGCAGTTAGACATATGAACCATCTATTCTCTTAACAGGACTGCTCATTTATCAGGTTTTCTTCACTGCATAAAAAAGGTTACCTTCTTTTCTCTTGCATAAAAAGGTTCAATGTATTTCAAGTGTCATTAGTAGCAGAGCTTTAATGTCAAGGTTACTGCACCTTAACTTTCAGCTACATTGAATACAATTATAGACAAACTCTTCAGCGATATTTCAGAGAAACACTTGGAATGATAAGTCATGCTGGCTTTTGCTGGTGGTATCTGCATAGTTGACAGTACACGGTAATGGGAATTTCTGTTAAATTGGTTCAAACTGTCTTCCATACTCATTGCAGATAAAACTATAGCTATGCTTCAAAGTCTTGGGGGGCTGAGAAACAACTGATATATAGTAAGAGAAAATATGGTCATAAGATTGGAATAGTTTAGTTGGAAGGAACCTGCAAAGATCATAGAGTCCAACTGCCTGACCACTTCAGGGCTAACCAAAAGTTAAAGCATATTAATGCAGGTGTTGTCCAGCTGTCTCTTGAACAGGCGTGGGGCATCAACTGCCTCTCTAGAAAGCCTGTTCCAGTGTTTGACCACCCTCACGGTGAAGGAGTTTTCCCTAATGTCCAGTCTGAACCTCCCCAGTGCAGCTTTGTGCCGTTCCTGCATGTCCTGACATCAGTGACCAGGCAGCAGAGACCGGCACCTCCCTCTGTGCTTCCCCTCCTCAGGAGGTTGTAGAGAGCAGTGAGGTCACCTCTGAGCCTCCTTTTCTCCAGACTGGACAACCCAGGTGTCCTCAGCCTCTCCTCACAGGACTTGCCCTCCAGCCCTTTCCAGCTTTGTTGCTCTCCTCTGGACTCTTTCAAGGACCTTGACATCCTTTTTATATTGTGGAGCCCAGAACTGCACACAATACTCAAGGTGAGGCTGCACCAACACTAAATACAGTGGGAGAATCGCCTCTTTTGACCGGCTGGCTCTGCTGTGTTTACTACACCCCAAAATGTGGTTTGCCTTCTTGGCTGTCAGGGCATGCTGCTGGCTTACGTTGTTAGTAACCTATTTCTTCCATTTATCTGCAACTAATACCTTATTTCCCTTTGAAACATTGCAGTTGATTTTAGTGTATTTGAATATTTCAGTTAAATAGAATACAGAATAGTAAAAAAAAATATATATATATTTTTAAACCATGATGTGAAATTTGTTATGGAGTAGATGTTGCGTGAGATGTAACTGGAGGATACTTGTTGTGGAGGACCTACAGAGCAAATCTGAGTTAATCCTGGCTGGATGGGCATGCTGGGTGGTGCCTACTGATTCCATAGGCAGTCTGGCTGTCTTGCTTCAAGACAAGCAATAGCATTGATCGTTGTGCAGAGGTCTCGTGAAGTGCTACCTTCTGCTTCAGAAACATCATCATCTCTCCTATGTTTGGTGGTTTTTGTAAAATACCTGTTTCATATTAGAGGCGTGGTTCTGTCAAAGGAGTGAAAAATAAATATAAAAACTAAAAAATCACTGGGACCATTGGGGAATATGCAGGTATATCCATTGCATTTGCATAGCATACTTAAACTGGGGCTTGTGAACAGACAGAAATTTCCTCTGCAGAGTCAGTGGGCAAGTTGTTCCTCTAGTGGTGAAGTTGGCTTTCAGTTGTTTTCAGCAAATAGTTGTTGGCTTCACTAGGTCATGGTCTAGAATGATCTCAGCGGCAGAAGTTAGCTTCCCTTTGGCAATGAAGTGGATTAATTGGCAGGAGAGGAAAAGTCCTCGCTGTAAAGGTTGAGGGTTGGAATACAAAATAGAGCATCAGTCCCCTTAGTCCAGAGAATGTCAGAGGATGGCTGGCTTCTGTGCTCGGGCACTCTGGCTGTCTGAAGAGGTAATCTGTGTGCTGGCGTAGGGGCTGGCTGGCAGGCACGCGCTAGGTTGGAAGGCAGATGTGGGTAAGAAGAGGAGGAAAGTTTAAAAGCAGTTTTAGATGGATTTCTCTTTAATTTTTTTAAACTTTTTTTTTTTTTGGAAGACCCTATTAAATATTAAAAATCTTTCAAACAATTGCAAAACACAGATAACATTGGATAATCTTCCTAAGAAATTATCTAGGTGGAATTCCCAAACTGGAAATGTTCTGTTAATGTTTCTCTGGGTTCTCTGGCCACTGACTAGAGCATTCACTTAAGATGCAGCAAGTCCAGGCTTGGCTCCCTCTAATATTTGAAAGGATCCAAATCCTTAGTCCTCTGGCGTTTTCAGAAGAATCCTCTCCACAGAGGGTATACAGTGCCATGGTGGGAAATGGCCGAAGAAGTTATCTTTCACTCCCAGTAACCTCCCAGAGCAGGAACTGGAGCCCAGGTGTCCCACCTTGCTCTCCTGTGACCTCCAGGAGACTGACCGACTCTTTTCCACTCTTTTGCCATCTGGCTGAATGAATAAATTCAGCATTCTGTATAAGGACAGAATAGCTCAGCAGGAGTGACTGAGGAGGGAGAGGTGCAAGGATACCCCAGTCTTGTGAGCAGGGTAGTTGCCTGATGCGAGACCTGGGTTTCAGATGATGCTCTGCATGCTTCAGAAGAGGAGCATGGACTGAAAAGCCCGTTCTCTTCAGAGTCGTGTTGTCAGCTGGTACGTGCAGTGCATGCAGTGCTCAAGTCCTCCATGTCTCTCATGTTTTTTTTGGTTTTTTTTTTGACTTCTGAATGCTGGCTGTCACTTGGAGTTTGGGAAACATCTGCACGTTTTTAATCAATAAGACTCATCCTTTTTTGTGCTGGCAAATATTCCCATTTGCCCCAGTACATCTTTTCACCCACATACCTTCTATAAACACAGAAAGGCAGGAAAATTTCTCCAGCAGTCATTTTTTCAGCTGCAAATCAACGTATGCAGCTGGGTGGAAAGGTACTTTAAATCATATCTTGTACGTTTTTTCTCAGAGATGGCACTCTAGTTATTTCAGGCAACTGTGCTTCTAACCTCATGTGAAGGATGAGTTGCCTTTTGGACACTTAAATATTTCCATGCTGTTAAAGCAGCAAATTGAAACACAGATGAGAAAGTTCAAAGCCAAGGCTGAAAGTTCAGTTCCAGCTTTTAGCTTTATGGCTTTTGTCACTTTGTGTCACAACTTAACTGTTGTTTTCACTTACTTTTATGAAGTAATATAGAGCTTGCTCATTTAAAATAGTCTGTCTTCACATCAAATCTCCGCTTACAGTGAATTTCAGTCTTTTTTTAGAATCCTGTTAGATAATAGTTGAGAGAATAATAGATTCCAGGGACCTTTGATCCACTATAAAATAAAAATAAAACTTTTTTTTTTCCCTCTGACCATAATGATTTTAACCTTGTGTATTAATTTGAATGGGCTTGTGGGGGTAGAGTCTTAAATGAGACACAAATGAAGGAAAAATTGCTAATGCTGCCACTGTATATCTAATGAGCACTGTGTAATAAACCATAACCTCTTCAACATTTCTGAGGAAAATGGTGTGATTATTTTGGATGGCTGGCCCTTTGTGTATGGCTCATTACCATCTGGCATAATGTGTATTGATATAGCCTGTAATTGTCAATTCTTATTTGACATGCTGCCTTTTAATAAATGTGACTTGCATGGCTAGAACCCCCTAATGGTTATATGGAAAACTGTAATTAAAGAAAACATGTATACTTAGGTAAAATACACACCCTTATATACATAAAATAATTTTGTAGATGGGCTTTGTTTTTCTTTATCTCTTGTCTGTGTGGGAATACTTGCATGTGTTCCTAGGTTAGTACAATGCCAACTACATTGCGTTACCAGTATAGATGCCTAAATGTGTATAGACGGACATGAATTCTGGATGAAGATTATTTCCTCTTGAAGAACATGTTTAAAAAGAATTTCTGAAATGTTTATTCTCTGCATGCAGTAAGATAGAATTAAGCTGTGGTAGCAGAACAGGTTCCCAGCCTGCGGGTGGCTTTGGATGCTCCCACACTGTGAATGCGAGGAAACTCTAATGGGCAAAGTCCTGCTTTTGCTGTCTCTACTGAATAAGGGGGCTGAAATAAACACATTCAGAAATCCCAATGCTGAAAATATCTATGCATCCTTAAAAGAAAACAGGCTGCTCGCCAATAGTAAGTTTTCAGATACAGGGACCAACACTAAGTGGTGCCAAATCTAAGTTGCCTCTTGTTTATTTTCTGAAAAGTTTCCTTCCTTTGGCTTTACAGTTCATAAATACATGAATAACAGACATCATTTTGATAGATTAGCTTGCGATACAAAATGGACCATAGGATTTCCCAACCTTAATCAGCTCCAATACTTGTGCTTAAGTGGGATTTCAGGAAGTGTTGTCTTCAGTGTTGCCAATGTTGGAGAGTCCATTGTTACTCTTTATAATAGATTTTGTAAAGTGCTTTCACCTTATCCTTCTCTGACTTTGCTTAGGTTCAAGCTACTGGATCGTGTTTTATCTTTGCCTGATAATCTGGGTATTTTCTTCTCTTGACTTTGTTTCTATAGTCAAGGTACTTAAACCTTCTTTAAATAGCTGTGACCAGGTCAATTTTAAGATTCAATATCAACTTTCTCTTTATGTTAAATTGAGTTTCTCGCTTTGAATGTATACTTATACTCTGATTGTTAGTATGATTAACACCTAAACCTTTTCATGGCTTTCCCACATTCCTCATGAATGAAGTGCAGTTTCCCAATAATGATTTGACTGGCATTGGAAACCAAGGGTTGACAGGAACATTACTTTTGCTAGTATTTTTCCATTAATTCATCAATGGATCATATTAGCCTTTTTTGACCAGAGTGGTGTCCTGGGAAACAGTTAGATCTAGCTGATTATCTAGGGTGATTTGTTTCTCCACCTCCTTCCCACCTTTTCCAAACCGTGAATGTTTTCTTCCTGAAACAGTCCTTTGTCCTATAAGTGTATAGTCAGCTTTCTCTAATTCTACCTGAGATCTTTTTTATTTTTATTTTTATTTATTTATTTTTTTTGCCAATGCGTATTTTCACTTGAGAAAAGCATATTGAACCAGCTCAGCTGACTCCGTATTGAGGATGATTCATTCTCTTTGCTGTTTATCAGCTATGTCATTCCTTTCCTGTTGCCTTCCCTCCAGAGTGCAATTTCTCTGGACCTACTGACTATAAAATCTTAACCACTGCTGTTTATAAGCATTATTATTCACTGCTGGTCTAGAAGATATTTATATCTGGCTGTGTAAATATATTGCTTAGGAATATAGCAGACTTCCTAAAATCCTGTGCCTTTGTGTTATATTTCTGCCCAACCCTACCTAATGGAGCAGTGCAGTTCTTAAAACTCCTTGTAGCTTTGAGGGGGTTTTAGAATATCCTTTTTAAATTGCCTTTGCTTAGCTTCCTGTACGTCTTTACATCTTCTCATTCCTTTGTCAATTTACCTCCTTGCCTAGTTTCTTGATTTGCATTTGGTGCATCCATTTTTCAGTTTGAGCTAGAGAGGAAGGGAATTATAGCTGGTTTGGCTTTGTCTAAGCCATGATTTTTTGGCTTTTTGTTTTGTTTTTAATCAGCTTAGTCTTTCTGACTGGGGAATTGTGGCCTTTTGGTTATATAGCAAAATATTCTTTAATAGTTTCCAAAAACTGTGTTTTTCTGTTTAATTTATCTAACGGATTCAGCTTGTTTTATCTTTGAAAATATTACTTATAATATTATATATGTCTGTATATTACAGATCCTATTTATAAAGAATGTTTATATACTGCTATGGTTTTGGTTATATTGTTTTCATATAAGAAATGTATTGAGATCATGTTCACTTGTACCTAAATTTTTATTTCTGATATGAACTCTTTGTAGCAAATTAAAGTTTTAATAGAGAATTCAAGTTGAATGCAACATTTCTTGTACTAGGAAATTTCCATTTAAAAAATTCAAGATAGTAACGTTACACTATATTGCCGATATAAATTACTGAGTATCAGGAAATTATTGTGTAATGTCTGCATCATTATTTACCAAAGCAGAGAAGTAGCTCTTTAAGGAAGTAAACATCTTAGCTCTTGGTATGACTTGATAATTTCACTTGGTATGGTCTGCATAGCTCTTGATATAATGTACAGTAGGCACCAACTAGAATTTTAACTCGTCTTTTATTTATTAGAAGTTTAAGTCCTGATAATTGCCTTGTAAAAAGACAATACTGCATTTGACAGCTTTAATTCATTTTGGAAACATGAATCTTCCCACATTGATTTTAAAATGGGAATTATAATATGTGATTTTCATAATGCCAAATTGTAATAAATTTGACAATGTGCTTATAAATGGGTAGTTCTGATTGTTATTACCTGACTTTTTAACATCATTGTTTAAGTAATCCAAGAAATCTCTTTTTCCAGATACCGTATTTTATTTTTATTTTTTACAATACTTATCTACCCGCCAGCTCATGTCTAGAGTCTACTTTTTCTTTACTAGCTGTGCGGAAAGGGTCACTGAGAAAAGTAATTGATGTCTCCCTTCTTAGCATCTTCTATACACGTGAAATCTGTAATAACTGAAATAGGATGTGAAGTTATTTAGATTTCTCATACCTTTGTCTGTGGTGCTTTGAAAACGTGTGTAGACTTGCCACCACATCTCACGTCTGGTTTGAGCAATGCAAATGTTCTTTTAATACCCGTCCTTTGCATCCTTCTTACTACAAAAGCACTCGCCATAAAGGCAGTTCTTCTGATGCGAGGATTTGGACTCTCTTACCTTGTCAGCCCAGCCTGGTCCTGATCTGTTCAGTCAGTTGCGTTGTCACTGATCTTCTCTTGTTTCTAGATCTCTCAATGCTTGGGCACTTCTTCCTGTGCAGGCTTCCTCCTGATGCTCTCCTCCTTGCTGGTCACAGCCCACGTGTATCCCAGCCTCCTGGAAGACATCAGTTTGTCTTATTGATTCTGGTGGTATTCTTCTCTGGCTTTTTTTTTTTTTTTTAATGAACTCGGTGTGGAGGCTCTTACCAGAGCTTTGTCTAGATTCTCACCTACTTCCCAGAACTGATGCTTTTGCTCCTGGGCTGCGTGTCTTTCTTTTAGCCTGTGTGCTTTGAAAAGAGAATTGGCCATGATGGTGCCATTCGTTAAAAGAGAAATGTGATGTGGTGTAGCTCGTTGCTTTGCTGGACACTGACACCAAATAGAGGAGTAAGCCAGAAGAGCCTTCAGACTCTCAAATTCACCAGTTTGGGCTCTGTTCTGCTGGAAGGCGACGATGCAAATGCATGCCGCTTGGGATTTGGTACAGGTAGCTAGCTCCAAGGCTATGTTGTTGTGAAAGCAGCAGCAGTGGTGGCCAGGGCACACCCCTGGCGGTAGGTTGGAAACTGATGCAAATTGGTCAGGTTTCCTGTTTGGAGTACAAAAGAGGAATTGGTTGTTCTGCAGTAGACCCAAGTTAATTATCAGCGAAGTAACAGACTGCCAAATATCTTCATAATTCCTGCATCAAGAAAAGCAACAGGAGCCCAACTCAAGTGTCCCTCTCCTCCCCTGCTGACCACACAGAATGCCTAGGGAATCTGGCTTACTGAATTCAAGTCAACACCTGCACCCTAAAAATCAGAAAACATTTTCAAATCCTATAAAAGGATGAGGGAGGAGCTTGCTAAGGCAAATTAGGGGGAAAAGAAATTAAGCAACATTTCAGTGGTGGGGGAAATACAGAAAGAAAATTGAAGCTCTTTTCAAGAATAAAGAAGGAAAATATATGAATGAGTATGGATAATAGTTTTACTTCAAAATTTTTGGGATGCTAGGAAGGGAAAAAGATGAAAGAGGTAAGATATGTAGCAAGTTGGAAAATAAATTGATTGACAGGAGTGCAATTAAACAGCATACTCAAACTTCATAGAACTGATGTCTTTCAACTTCATTTATCCCTCAGGTGGAAGTTGACACCTAGAGTAGCTTAGTGACCAAGGCAGGAGGAACCACAGAAGTCTTAGTCTGACCTTGTTTAAAGGATAACAGTAGGTAGATATTTTCTGCTGGATGATAGATACATGAGTCATGGTCATGCAAAGCATATTTGATGCTGTGCTTAAGTCTCGTGTTTCATCCTGAACTGTTTTCCTGCTAGTGAAACCACAGCACCTGCCATACATGTTGACGAGTTCAAACACCTTTCCCCATGCCTTTTTTACTGCTTGTAAAAGAGACTGTACACAGAAGATGAGACTTAGACTTTACAACTTTACATCCATCACCATGCTGTTCGTTACTCATTATACATTGTTCCTTTAATCATGTTTTTATTAACTGTGGTGTTGACTTTGACAGGTGAATAGAAAAAAGAACTGTAAAAATCCCTGCCCTTTTTTTGCTGCGTAAATAAGGGTGTTAGTGCAGTATAATGACCAAGGCATACAGAATCAAATTAAATTTAGTATGTACATCTTTTTATCCTTACAAATGTTGTTCTTTCTGTTCATTGGTCACAAAAAAATAAACCAGATACCATATTCTGCCAAAATACATTGTCAGTGTTAAGATTGTAAGTTTAATTCTTTATTTAAAATTCTTTATTTAATTTATCTTTATTTTTATTTAATTCTTTATTAATTACATACTAATTTTTAGTATGTAATTTTCCACTGAAGAACTATTTTATTTTTCAGATTCATAGATATTTATAGATTTTTATAGTTGTCATTAAAAAATACCACTATCTATCCCAGTTTGATGTATTTATTTAAAAAAACGCTGAATGTAAGGTTGTTCATCCAAATGAATCCTTTGTGTATTGTAGGGAAGCTGTAGGGTTGGCAATCGCAGACAAAATGTTCAAATCTTGGGTGTATAGTATTATCATTGAACCTTTTAATAAAAGTGACTGAGTTCTTAAAGAATTTCTAATCTATCCATTGAAATGTCTTCATTCAAAGCAGTTGTTTTCATTGCTGAAAACTTTAGAATATGGATTTTAGTGGCCAATATGTCTTTGTTTATTTGATCCATTTCTGTGAAATATTATCCCTAGTATTAACATAATTTTAAGTTAAGTGACTCTTTGCATAACCTATCATTCTTTGAGGGGGGCAGTATATTTCTGATTAGCTCATAAGGAAAGGTAAACTGACTCACGTTTTATAGCTGTTACTGAGAGCTTCAGTTTCCATCACAGATATTGCAGAGGAGTATTTCTGTTGAAATACTCTTTTGTTCACAGCGTCACAAATGAGCTGTTCAATGTTTCTGTTTTATCATATGTTTTGCAAAATGCTATTTTCTTTTTAGAGTAGGACTTGAAATTAGGGACTGAAGTTGCTCATAAGAACTTTTAGAGAGGTTGTACCAGCTAATGTTTCATACCTGCAAGTATTTAAAGATAACACAGGTAGCAAAAAGGATATTCAGAATGTCAGGAAGGAACACTGCAAAATTCACTTTTACAAGTTGCATGGGAAATTTGCTGTAAAAAACTATTTTGTTTCCACAGAGTTTTGTTTCAATATTTTGTCAGTCCCCCTTGCCATTTCATATAGTTCTGTGTAGGCTTTAAAATTTGTGTTGAAATTTGTATGAGATATTCATCTTTGTAATAAGGCCAATTGTAGCAATAATCCTCTGATGAAGCAGATTCCCAGGCATACAGATAGGAAATTTTCATCCAAAACAAAACTGTTAAATGCAGTTTTTGAGATAGAAGCGTATTTACAAAGTTTCTGCATTGGTTCTTTATTTTTTTGTATAAATCTGGTGTTTATCCAAGTGTGGGTTTTATACAGAAACAGTCTTCCTTACTGCTGGTGTCACAGCAGCGGGCTGTTGCATCTACTGGGATACTTTATAAGGGCAGATCTGAAGGGTTTCTTGAAGTATGCTCAGCAGTTTATCAGAGTTCACCAGAACATTACCTGAATGTCAAAGATCTGTGTAGAGTTTACTGGGTTAGGGGAGCAAAGGGGAAGAAGAGATATTGTACTTGTTTTTCTTCTGGTGAGAGATAATAGTCTGTAGAATTTAAATTAGTATTTTCCTAGTATTTTCCTGCAAGGTGGTGTTTTACAGTCCCAGAGTCAACATAGTTCCAACCGACCTTGCTACAGAGTTGTTGTTTTGTTTTTTTTTTAATTACTCTTAACATTAGTACTTCCTTTGTATTTTCCAGGATGACACTTCCAACTTTGAGGTGCTTATAACCTAACGGATACTTTATGGCAATTGTTTTACAGAGATTTAGGTTAGTTAACGCCTGTACTAAACTTGCATGAACAAAGAGTCAAGAGTAGAAAAACAAGGCAATGTTGATGCTGCTCGCTCTTATACACCATAGGCAAGAAAAGCCTGTGAATTGAGATTTTCATGAAGTAAAGAATAGTGAAAAAATAAAAGAGCCGAGAACAAATATGAAGATCTTATTAAGGACTGGAAGAGAGGAATAGATGCTCACTGAAATTGCAGGTAGTAATTGACTTAAAAGGCTAATAAACCAACGTGTCCTGTTGTCCTGTTCGCAGGCTGCCCAGAGAGGTTGTGAAGTCTTCTCCTTGGAGATCTTCAAAACCTTCTGGACATGGTCCAGGGCAAGCAGCTCTGGGTGTCCCTGCTTGAGCAGGGGGTTGGTCCAGATGGACCCAGAGGTCCCTGCCAGCCTCAGCCATTCTGAGATTCTCTTAGTTGAGATGGCGAGAGGAGGGCTGTGTTTCACAAATAACTCTGCTTAAGTAGTGCACCTAACAGCAGAACTTGTGCCTGTTTGCCTGTGACCCATCAAAACTTCTCAGTAAGGTCCCCCATGTTCAGTCCAAGCCTCTGTACCATCCTTTTTGGAATGACGTTACTGCACATAGGTTGATTTTTGGAAGGGGTGGAAGAGAAGACTGAGGGATGTGTGGAGCTCAAAATAGTATCATCTCTTGAAATGTTATGTCTATAAATCGACTCTCTGGGGTATTTGGTGGTGGTTGGCAGGGTGTTTTTGCTTCAGTGGCAAAGGCCACGAAAGGCAGGTGGAAGTGTGTTGGCATTTGGTGAAAGAACACTTCTGATTCTTGGTCTGCTTCCGTTTAGAAACTTTGCATGTTGTAAAAAAAATTTGACTATTTTCTACCTTGCTACGTAAATGATTCTTGTGGCTACCACTCCTTTGTTGTGTGAGCTGGAGCAGCAGCAGGAGGTCATAATCCAGTTGCTCTGTTGTTTCTGCCTTTGTACTCTTACCATATGTTGTCGTTGTAAGTCCAGCATTGCGTCAACATTAACTTTTTCTATCTGGGGATTAGCTGCTTTCAAATACAGAATTATTGAACCACTGAATTGTGCTTCAGATGGAGAAAGCTGTATATAGTATCGCTTTAGGCGTTCAACAGCAACTTTGTAAGTATGTTGGTTTTTTATTTTTTGTTGGATGCTGGCCTTTCCGAAGTCACCTCAAGAACCCTCCTGTATCTGTAGCAGCACTGTGGAGTCCATGGTTATGCCTCAGTATTATGGGCATTATCACAAAAAATGTTAGGAAATATATTGCCTGGGATTTTACAGCGGCTTTGGTTGTTATATTTTTAGTCAGCTAGAGAGAGAGGGTGGAAGAGCAGTATATAAGATCAGAATTAGACACAGGTTATCTGCTCTCGTTAACGCAAATGATTTAAGTATCGTTTGGAGAACAAACGGATTATAAAAAACAAAATGAAAACATCCAGATCCTGAGCATTTGGAAAGCATGACACTGATGTATTTGTGTAACCTTTTCATGAAGAGCGATGCTGAAGTCAAAGAGAGGATTTTGATTTCCTTCATTAAAAGCTTATTAAATGAAGAAATGGGACAGTCGCTGTTTTGCTCCAGTCGTTGGGGGTCACAGAGGCGGGCCTGATCTCCTCAGGATATTAATGTCTGCTTTCAGCTGGGGGAAATGAGCCGTCACTCGAGCTGGCTGCAGCTTTATGTGCTCGTCACTAGGGATCCCCATATGTCCTGGGATCTGCGGCAGTCGGACGCGGCAGGACTCGCGGCGGGGAGCGGGGGCTCTCATTGGTATTCAGGCCAGGTAGCTCGGCTCAATCTGCCCAGAGCGAGCCTGTTTCATGTTGATCAGCTGTCCATCTGATAAACCGAATTGATAGGGACATTTCCTCCAAGGGCTGCCCTGACAATGACAGCAGGAGCATCGGGATGTCTTGTTAGTCTTTTCCTCCGAGCTCGAAATTTTATTAACCCTTTGTTAGAGCCAAGCCAGGAATGATTACGGTACTGCTCTGCGGACATAGGTCGTAGGGCTTTCTCCCTTTCCTCTCTGAAAAACAGTATCAACCTTCAGTTTTGTTGTCTGAAGGGAGAACGGCTAGCTGTCTTGTTTTCAGATTGTTTTTCTCTACGTGAATCCAAAATGGTGAATTATAAAGGCAGCTTTTAAAACAACTCTGCTTTTTTGTGTGTGACAGAGTACGTTGGGAACCACTGCTTATCCTCTCCCCCCAGCTTGGCTACCTCTTGCGTGCTTTGGCAGGCTGTGTGGCTCCACTGGCTCTTCTCTCCGGTTAATTGGCGCGGCTCACTGGCCTGAAACAGTTGCTGCTGGGGCTCCTCGTGTCTCAGATACATTTGGGGCAGAAGGTTAGTTTAGATTAATATCATTCGGGCGGGTGCAGCGCATCTGCACTATCCAGAGGAAAATATGAATTTACTCAGTGGTATGCAAGTACTGAGGCAGAACCTAACCTGAGCATGTATCGGCAGGTATATGTATACGTGAACGTATGGGGTAGTTTATTTGCTCAATAAATCGGTGCTTGGCCACTTTGGAATAAGGACAGGGAGCATAGCATGCCTTTGTACTAGGTTGCAATTTAACTTAAAGGCCTAAGACTAGTCGAGGGCGTACGTTATGATTTTGCTCGTATGCGAAGCCTCGGTGACACGAAGGGATCTGCTTGAATCGGGCGAAATGTGGCCGTGCCGAAGATCTCATGAGAGCAGGGCCCGTGCATCATGGTGCGGCATTAACAGGGGAGCCCGGGTGGGCGGCTGGGTTCCCCGGAACAGGACAGCCGCTGCCGGGGTACGGGGCGGGCCTCGGGGGGGAGCTGCGTGGCACGGCCCTTCTCACGGCTTTTCCAAAAAAATGAGAGTAAATAGAGGGCAAGCCTCATCTCAGGAAAACGAAATTACTGTGTGTGGCAGTGGGGTTCCCACAGGGATGAAGCTCCTAAATTCAGAGGGTAGCACGCTGTGCGTTGGAATAATAAGCGGTTTGCCGAGCTGCCTGCGTCAAATTAGATCTGTCCCTGTGCTGGGCAATCACCATTGTGTCTTCTGCATCATGGAACGTCCCTGGTACACCGTTTTAAAATATTTGGCTGTTTCTCCTCGTTCCCTGCACCCTCCCCCCTTGATATTATTGAACTGCAAGGTATCCTGTTATTAGTTCAGCTCTAATTTGAGCAGTCATTTACTGCAGCATTCTTACGGTGTTCAGATTAGCTTGCTCGCGGGTCCCCCGCTGATACGTCCTTTGTTCGTTCCCATCGGTACTTTCTGCTTGGCATTTTCTTCATGTCAGTGTCCCTCAGGCTTCTAAAAGACAAAACAAAAAAGAAAACACTGTGGGGACCATATTGGTTACTTAGCTTTATTTTGCTGAAGAATTCAAACAAAAGGCAGCTTTCTTCCAAAGGGAACCAGTGGTACCAGCAGCTTACCTGGAAATGCTTAGTGGCGTGATGCGATTTTCCCCTGTGCTTTACGCATCCAAGTTGCGGCTTCTGCAGTAAATAGAAGAGCTACACGATAATTCATAAAATATCTGCTTAGGCATATAGCATGACCTGTGTTTTTTTTTTTACCTAAGAGTCTATATTTTATTCATAGCTTCAAAAATAATTTTACTTTTTCTTTGCTTTCAGCCAAAGAAGTCTTGCAGAGATCACGGAATTGATCCACACTGCCTTTCTGGTGCATCGTGGCATAGTAAATATTGGTGAGCTCAAGTCCTGTGATGGCCCGCTGAAGGATATGCAGTTTGGGAATAAAATGGCTGTTCTCAGTGGAGATTTTCTTCTAGCAAATGCTTGCACAAGCCTTGCTCAGTTGCAGAATACCAAGGTAAAAAAAAAAAAAAAATCTTTTACTGCCAAAGCAAGTAACTATTAGTAAATCTTCCAAAACAGAGGTCCTTTAAAGAATCAGCTCAGTTACGATGTGTACATATATATGGAGCATCCTTTAAAAATTGGCATATTTATATTACAGCTGTAGATGGATTAACAGGATGCTGCTGCTCTGAATGTTTACCACTGTCCTATAGGATTACTGTGTTGAGGACTTCAGTGTACATGTTGTGACGCAGCGTAGCCATAGATAGCGATGGATGAGCGGTCAGTTTGGTGAATTTAAACTATATGCTGTGGCATCCTTGTGACAGGTTGGAGCACAACCCCTCTGGCAGGCTGCCGGCCGGAGGCACTTTGGGTTTGTTATTTTGTTTTACCTTGTGTTTTGTGAAAGGCTTGGCTATCTTAGAGAATTCCTGAGGGAAGAGGCGTCATCTCTTTGTCTACTCAACTCTCGGGTGACTTTTTACCTGTAATAAAATTATTTTGTTAGGCATTTGGACACCCTTGAGTATTGGATTGCCCGATTAACATGGATTTACTGGCTTCCAAAGGGCAGCTGCAACCCAGCTGCTCCGTGAAACTTAACAGGCAACGTTTTTCATGATGAACAAATTGTGTATGTGTATGATCTTAGAAAATGAGACTGATGGAGAACTTGAGAGATCATCTGTCTAGTGGGTTTGCCTGTCCCCAGACAGGATCAGAGACACCAAATCATTCTTGATGTGTGTTTGTCTGGCTTGTTCTTAAAACCTGCCATGGCGGAGAGGGATTCCTGGGGCATCCCTGTACAGGCTAGTGTAACACCTAGCTACCTGTGTATGGCTGGAGAGCTTTGTGGACTGAGAACAACTCTTCTTTGCAGGGGTACCTTCATACATTTGAAGATCGCTGCCGTATCTTAATGTAAAATAAACATATGTCATATACATGATTGTCAATAAACATAGTTTTATTCCTGAGCTGAATGAGTTTTTAGATTCTTCTGCTAAAGCTCCTCGTGACTGTAGTTGAGTATTTCTGTGCTGCTTTGATCCATCAGTGTGACAGTTTCTTTCAAAAGTGGTGTCATTTTGTAGCATTGAGATTCAGGAGAACAAACAGAAAATTAGGTGTCAATCTGCTGGTGTGCTGCGTTAAGCCATTACAGGGAGAACTGGTAGTAAGTATTTAAAAAAAGTTTTAAATAGTGCAAAATTTTAGTTATGCCATAATCAAAATGTGTTGTAATTGGTTTTAATAATTACTGTTGATTTGTACCCATTAATTTTTTTTAGTACATAATAAGATTCTCAAGACAAGTCAAAGGATTTAACCCTACATGATTTTTCTTTGTTTCCACTTAAGAGGAAACTTTGTATAAAATGTTGCGCCCATTACTTTGCATTTAGTACATCATTAAGTATTGCAACAGCAATGTATAATCCCTTTGCCAGGAAACAAGCCTACAGTGAAATGAAACACAAGTGCAAAGAAATATTTTTTCCTTTTTTTTTTTTTTAAAGCAATCATTATACTGCATGTTGGAAAATTCTGCCAAAACATTTTAACACTTTTTTCATTTTTCTGACACCTAAATACTTTCATAGCTTCTACATACGAAAAGTGGGATGCCATTATGGGAACTGATTGACTTAGTGAATTATTCTTTTTCATATGTCTAACCCTACTAGCAAAGTTAGAAAAATTGAAGTACAAGCTATAGAAATCTCTTGACAGGTGCAATGATTTAAACATACTGCATTTATTCTTTTGTAAATGATGAATTTTCAAATCTGGCATCTGTTTTTCAGCAGTGTGAAATAACTGTGACTTTTTTCCTTCATAATGTTTTGTTTTCTTTTGACGTAAAGAAGTAAAAACCACAGTACTGCTTTTTGCTGGCACTTATTTGGTAGCTCAACAAATTGCCTAATGAAATGAACAGCATCGCATTATACATGGTACTGACCACGGTGGTCTGTAACTTCCATATAGGCATGCATAACTGTTGTACAGACTAGGATTTAAAGGGGGGGGTTAACATTTACTGAAACCACTGTCACCAAGATAATTTTATTGTGCTGTTAAACTCTTGCTAGGCTTGTGTATGATGCATTTATCTCTGTGCTTCTCTCGGGGCTGACAATTAGATGTGAAATTCTGTAGTCGTAATGAAATGCAGAGCTATTTTATAATTGCCAAGGGTAAAATTAGCAAAGTCAATTATTTTCCCCTTAGGCTTTTCCCTGTAGATATTAAAAGGCTGCAAGGTAATTGCCTTAGGTAACACTTTGATTTTTAAATAACATTAAATATAGGAATTGTTGTTGTTAATTCGTAGTAATTTTCCTCTTCTTGCTAGCACTGTAGAATATAACTGCAATGATGTTAGCAACATCCAAGGCTCAGGGTTTGTGGTTTTTTTGTTTGTTTGTTTTGTTTAAGTAATGCTCGTAGTTCTCATTCATATGAGGCAAAAGAAGGTTTGGGGGAGTGAGGGTTGATTTTTTTGGGGGGTGTTGTTTTTTGCGTGTTTGTTTTGAATGTGTGTGGTACAAGGTCTCAGGATTTCTTGAAATGTCAGTTAGGAAGGCAGAAACAGGACAGCGTCCTGTAAGACAAATTCTGTTGCTGTGTTCTTGTAAAGTCATGTAAAATTTGTTGTTTGAACACACACACACTAATTTGGAAGAATGCATTCTCATTTTCTACTTTGTGAAATTATGAGACTTTAATTATGATTACAAAGTTGGTATTGACTGAGGCTTAAAACAAACTGCTGAAGGGCAGATGCAACTGTATACTATATTATTGCAATTATGGCAAAGTTCTCCATTTATTCAGATAATAAAACCTGTTTTAAATGACCAGTAATTTCTTCAGAAAACTTTTACAACTGCAAAATCTTACGTTGATCAGATCACATATATTTACAATTCTTTTGTATGTTCTTGCTAACTTTATGATCACCTTATTTAAAGTACCTTTTTTCTTGTCTACTTTGTATTTTTGATGGTGGCTTTTCTTGGCCTGCTGATTATGGTGATAAATTGTGTTGTTGCTTGAAGATAATATGGATATAATCTTATTTCAAAGCTGCATCCTATAGTAGGTTGGACATTGCTAATGCATGGATTTCAGAACAGAATTGAGCCCAAAGAGGAACTGGGTTGGAATCTTTTAGTAGCTGATATATTGGTAGTAGTTTAGGAATGATTAGCCTTCAATAAGGAAGGGTGTGGGTTTTTTTGCTAGTTAAATAATTGCACTTTAATGCTTGGTGATGTGCTGATTTCTTGGATTGGAATGTGTTTATATGGGATGATGGGATGGGGTTGTTTTTGATAGGTTTTCTCATTTTGAGGTTGCAGTGTTTTGGTACTATGATTTTGATAAAGTATTTGTAAAAGTCATTGTAAACATGTAGGTGTGGGAGAAATGGAAACGCAAATGATGCTTACATAATTGTAATAATTTTAGGGTAGTGTTCAAATGTGAATGTAGCAAAAGTAGCAAGCGTTACTGTCATCTGTCAACCAGATATGTGATATGGACATTTTAACACAAGTGATGTGTGAATATTGACCATGATATTATCAAATAATTTGCTTTTTCAGGCTATATTACAGATGAGTTGGAAGAAACCTGTTGCAACGTTAAAGCTGGAGCTTCCTAGAGCATCTGTATTGACAGTTGTCTTATGAAACTATAGAAAGGGTGCATTAAAGATGTAATTGTGACCAGTTTTGGTGCTCCTACAGTCTGAAAGCAACGATACATAAAACTTGGGAAGAATAAAATGACGCATTTTGGTGCAATGCCTACTGTAATGTGTTGATGACTAAGGAAAATGACAAAGTATCTGTAAATGCATTGCTTGCAACTGCATAAACTGATAGGAAGGCATATTTCTTAGTAGTAAAAATAAAATACAATGAAATGAAAAATAATTTATCCAAAACAAAAAATAAACCCCCCAAAAAGGAGGAGGAAAAAACAACCCTAGCCCAAAACACTTTGAAATGCCTGTAATGGTAGCGTTCTCCATAGTTGGTACTGAAATCTTCAGAATGACACTGTTCTTCCCACTGTAATTCAATGAGTTCTTGTTGGAATGATTGAACTGCACTGAAGCACTTCAAATCTGCAGCCTGAAAGCTTGGAATTGAATTCAAGAATCTTGTCTGTCAGTGCAGAGCTCCGCCAGAAGACCACATTATAGAGCATTGTTTTATTAAGCATTATTTGTTTATAAATAAACAGTAGCACAGATGTAGTACTTATATATAGTGGATGCATTTCCTTATGTTAAGTTTATGTATTCCTAAAGGCATAAATGTGTTGTTTACAAAATAGGCCTTGTGTTAGCATAAATGTTAACAAGTTATTCATGTAAATTTTCCTGTTGCAACAGTCTGAATGTACACTTTGCTTCATAAGAGATCTGCTTGTCTTGAACTGTGGTTTCTGCTCATGTAGCATCAGCTGTGGTCCTATGGGGAGCTCAGTTTTGAACTTGAAGGATTTGATTCCTTGCTGACCAGTGAAGGATATGCAGAGTATCCCCTTTTTGATGTTATGCCAATTGCTCTTTCTGTGTAAATTGACATTCTGGGGAATTGATAAGTCAGCTAGAATATACAATTTCAATTTTTGAACTTTTATCAGGCTGCTGCTTTTCTTGAATGGTGTCAAGTTAAGAACATAAACTTCTCAAAAAAAAAAAAGGAAAAAAAAAGTATTAAAACAGAGGAAAAATAATTAACTGGATAAAGAACTAGTCACTAGGATCAGTGACAGGGTTTTTTTGTCCACTGTTCAAAACTGAAAATTTATTCTAAAGAACATGGAGTGCATACCATCACGAATCCCGTTAAAAATATCCTTTTTAAAATGAAATGTCCTTTTATTGCCTATGCAAAGGCTGCCATTAGCAGCCACTGACTTGTAGTAAGTCCAAATGACTGTCCCTCAGAACAGCGCTTTTCATGTTGTTTGAAGTGAGTAGAAGGTGCTTCTTGGTAAAGGTAGTTGTGACACGAGTTATTCCCAGAGCAGTGAAAGTTATTTTGAACGAGCTATTCTTCATGAATTTCTCTAGTGGAAAATGCTACCATAAATATTTGCTAAGTATATTTATATGATATTAAAAAAAATAATAATCCATAATCTGAATTTTCCTTCAGCAGTTGTATTGATCAGAGAAGGCAGAATGGAAAACATCAGGGAGGAGGGGTGGGAACTGAAAGTGCATTTGCCCCCAGTTAGTGTTAATATAGAAAACTGAAGTTCATGATAAAACGTTTTCAAATCATATATATATATATATATTTAGTTACTTTTTAATTCTCCATTTCTGCTCGCTTTATCTGCTTCCTTTTTCTTTCCAATACAACATGCCATTGGAGATGAGTACCTTCAGCATTAACAGCTCACAAGGCAGCTAGGTGACGCCAAGGCGTGGATTTGGTAAAAAACAGAGATCAGATTGGATTAAGAGACCCAGCTTATAAAGTCTGATAGTAATGTTGAGTTCTTGGGGGGGGCGGGAACAAGCTTCAAATTTTGTTTAGAGAGCAGGATAAAGAGCTTTTCTGAAGTAAGGTATTGTGTCTGTCCCGCCGTACCTTCTTCTGAGCTGCCGTCTGATGGCAATGTGCTGGACTGGGTAGGGAATAGGGCGGCTTCTGTATTGCTGAATGTTTTTATTCTTATTTAGCATTTTAGAGTGCCGCAGAGGTGTGTCTCAAAGCCAGACACTACTGAAAATTACAGATAGGATTGAAGAGTTCTGAACTTATTTATGTAAAGGTACAGTTAAGGAACACTGTTTTATCTGGGAAATGAGGGAGAAGAAAGCCAAGGAAGAAATGTGGTGTTCTAAACATTTAACCTAATATGAGATGACATAAGACAACATAGTCATCACAATTAAGTGTTGTTATAGAATAAAGCTTTTGTTTGGGCTTTTGTTTGGAGAATGCACAGACATTTTAAGTATAGAGAAATAAATTGTTATCATAAGTCATCTAAGAATACTGTTATTTGTTTTAATATTCCGAGAGTGCACCAAAATTTACTAATTTGCATCCAATTCTGAGAGGCGAATTTGGTGTTTTAGTTAAGGTAAAACAAAAGAGATCGTCATACAAACAAACTTTGTGTCCATTTAATGGGCATATATTCTTTTTTTTCTGCCCAGTATACCCAAGAGATTTTTAATAAGAAGATTTCCATAGTAAAGTTCTGTTGACAGCAAAGTTCTTTCGGTAGTGAAAAGGCACTCTTTATAATAGCTGATGAAAGTATTTAAGCTTTTAGGGAAAAAAAAATGCTGTATGTTAGAGACAAAAGTTGAATATTGCTTGGAATTGGTACTTGGTAATCTATTTTTCCCATGCTACTGTCTTAAACTTTTGTCTAGCATTTCTGCTATCATTGGACATAACAGTTCTCATGATGATGATGATAAAATTGTAGAGCGATGCTAGTGAATCTCCTAATTAGTTCATTGTGCCATCCCCATTGCCCCTTTGCATGCCTGTTTCAGTGGAACAGTTCCTTAGCAAGTGCATCATTTGCCTTTGTTTTCAAGAAGTAAATTTATAGCCCCTAAAATAACTTGTGAGCAAATGAAGCATTCAGTTTTTTGAATCTTTTACAGTGTTTTTTTTTCTGTTTCATTTTGCTATCTGTAACTGGTAATATAATTAAATACTTGTAGAATTTCATTACCTTAATGGTTGTGGTTATATGTTTGAAAAGTAATCTTTTGGAGAAGTTAGAGTATTAGGTGACACAGCTTATTAACTTATTAATTGAACTGAAATTCTAAAAATTAGAATTAATCTGTAATTGTTGTAATAGCTTAGAAACAGTCTCCTTTTTGATCATCTGTAAAAGAGTTCTGTTGTGTAGCAGTGAACATTGGTTTGGGGATTACAACCGCGTGGTTTGGTTTTGGTTCCTAACCAGTGTGTTCCACATATAGGTCTGTTCTTTACCTTAGTGGCCTTTTGCACCTATACTGATTTTTAAAGCTAACACATATGTTAAACTTTCCCAAAGCTAGACTCCACTGTGGTTAGTTTTGGTCCTAAAAAATACGTCTGAATTGAAAGAGTTTATTTTTCTGTGCTTCTTGGCCACGGCACTGCTGGAAAAGTTTGTTTAGATTTCAGTCTGTTTTCTGTCCTCCCACTTCTGCATGAAAAATTAGTTTAAAAAAAAAAAAGAGAGAGAGAGAGATTTCTACCACTTCCCTTATGGACATGTATCACTTCCAACCAGTGCCTTGCAGCAGAATGTGGAAGGGCTGAGATTGAGACCTGTATCAAAGTACATAGTCATAGATATCACTTTGAATCATCAAGTCTAAAACTGAAGCTCTTTCCCAAAAATATACTGCAAGGGTTACCCCGTCCCCGGTGCAGAATCTGGCACTTGCTCTTGTTAAACTTCATGTGGTTGGTGATTGCCCAGCCCTCTAGTTTGTCAAGGTCTCTCTGCAGGGCCTGCCTGCCCTCAAGGGAGTCAACACATCCTCCTAATTTAGTATCATCTGCAAACTTACTTAGTACACATTCAAGTCCTGCATCCAGATCATTTATAAAAATGTTGAAGAGAACTGGCCCCAAAATGGTTTTGTCACTGTCCAGGTTTCTTAAAGCATGGATGTTCGTTACAGCTCTTTCTTTCACAGTAATGAATAATCATCATGGGGGAGTTCATTGCTAAAAAGCTTTAGCTCATACACAAATTATGAAATGAAAGTAGATTTTCGTAACACTGCGGAAGGTGATGTCCTCAGTGAGCGACATTTGCATGCCAACTTCATTCGTTTTATAGCTCAAGCAGTGGAAGATCACAAGTTCTGGTTTTTTGGCTTTATTTAAAGCCTGTTTCTTAAACATAATAGGAGGTTCATACTGAGAGTGCATAGTAGGTTAAAAAGCAATCGCGTCTGTTTGTGGTGAAATACTGTTGACAATATTATCTGAAATGGCTTTTTTTTGAGTGAGGACAATACATATTGACTCTCGTCTTTGGTTATGTGGGATCTTAGGACATCTTTGGTTCTAGAGGTGGAGTTTCATGCTTTTTTGACAACACGGTTAATAAATGATTTTGCAGAACTGGAGGTGACAGTATGTAGTCTGCTGTCCACCTGAAGTACAACTTCAGTAAAGAATATGCTTTTAAAAAGTAAAATTAGATTTTTGTGATGATTTAGTTGCAATAAAAAGCTGATAGTAATACTGATAAGAGTCTAAAATTGGTCTGGATGGCCTTTCTTAGTCTCCCAAGAATTTAGCTACTCAGAGAAGGGAAATCTCTTCCAAGGGCATACAGTAAAATTAACTCTTTCCTAAGAGAGTATTTGGCATCTGCTTTGTAGCATTGTTTCTCTTTTTTTAAAGATAAAAGTCTTACCGTTACTAGTGCTGCAGATGTGTGCATGCAAAATCTGCTGTGGTCCTCCTCAGACAGCTGCTGCTGTCACAGAATGGTTGAGGTTGGCAGGGACCTCTGGAGGTCATCTAGACCAAGCCCCCTGCTCAAGCGGGGACACCCAGAGCGGTTTGCCCAGAACCATGTCCAGGTGGGTTTTGGGTGTCTCCAGATGGAGACTTCACAACCCCTTTGGGCAACCTGTTCCAGTGTTTGACTGCCCTCACAATAAAGTGTTTTCATGTGTCCAGATGGAATTTCATGTGTTCTAATTTGTGCCCGTTGCTTCATCCTGTCAGTGGGCACTGCTGAGAGGAGCTTGGCTCCCTCTTCTTCGTCCCCTCCCAGCAGGTGTTTCTACACAGTGTACTACTAGGAAAGAGTAAAATGTGTGTCTTTTAAATAGGGTGATAGGTTATGTATCCTTCCCCCTTTTTGCACTGCAATAAAGCTAGTCTAAAACAAATCTTTCCAGGGTCAAATTTTTAGTTAGTGTCTTTACGTCTGGAGTGGCTTCAGTTCAATAACGTAGTATAGTGCATAATGTGATAACAATTTTGTAGATGAATTGTATTTTTATACAAAATGCTCCTGTTGGCTAGCAAGAGGATTTAATCTTTGGATTGACTGGAACTGCTGGTTAATAATAGCATTTGGAAATTCAGCAGCATTTCACTTCGAGTTTAGAATCTGATTGCTGCTCCTGATACATCAGAGCAGGCTGTTGATTTGCTAGTTTAACAAACATCTGCAGCTTGGTTTAGTTGATTCCATCTGTCAGATGCTAAATGATATTACTTCTGATTCACGTTTATTCAGACACGGTGTATGCAAAATAGTTAATACCACTTGCAGCTAATCATTTCTGTCAACTCAAAACCGATCAGATTTTTTTTTTACTCAGTTTAATCCACAACTCATTTGTGAACATAGCCCAGTTTAATGGTTGTCTGCACCAGCATGACTGGAAGTAGTGTTTTACAGCCATGCTCTCTTGCATCATTTATTGATGAGGAGGGTTTTATAGCTACAGAGCCCAGTAGTCATGGTACCTTCTTTGTTCACCGTGTTATATGTAAGATATACAATGAAATAGTACCCCATTCAAAAAGGTCAAGTTGAAGAAATCACACACTTCTCTAACCTGAGTCACGCATCAATAGTTGGCTGAGTGCTTCAGTGCAAAGACCTGCTGCATTGGATTTGCAAAAATATTAATATACTATGTAAGAAACCATTTGGAGGTAGAGAAGGGATAACAATATTTCTTCTGTTGGATTTGTTATCATTAAGGAAAACGACTGAATTATGCACTAAAAGTCTTTGTAGTAGTGTAAACCGCTTCTAAGGGTTCTGTAAATCCTTAAGACAGACTACCTTAAGGTATATGAAAATGCTAACAGTGTTCAAATTGACTGCTGACGGCTAGGGAAGTACCATTTTATCAAGTTGTGAGTTTGGGTGATGTGTTTACATTGCACCTTGTATTTTGCTGCCTTCATCATTAGTAGAGTGAAGAAAACTACCAAGTTGTTTTCCAAGAGCATTTAAAACTTGCTAGAAAGTAAAATCACCATGAAGAGTTCTTCTTTTTGTGTGTGTTAACTAAGAGAGGGACAGATTAAACAAAAACAAAAACAAAAAAACACACACAAAAGGAAAGCTCAGGAGGGTTTCAAATAGTAAATCCAATAGGGTACAATAAACATAATATAAAATAAAAAATCTGTTAGCTGGCACACTTCTTTACCTGTATGACTAATGGCATTTCAGGAGATTACCAGGAAAGAAAATTAAATTCCAGTATTGTTGGCATTCCTTAGTGTTTTTGCTCTCTTTTTTAGATGTTATTGAACAATCAAAATCCAATTTCACCCGTTTACTGAGTTTCATCTGTAGCTTCTTAGTGTTGCAATGTGTCTATGTCAAATGCAGGATTTGATTTTAAGAACTTTTCATGGAATTTTTGTGTGTGGAATATTTCTAAAAAATTAACACTTGTTTTGTGAGAAAAAAAAGCAGTCAAATGTAAGGTGAAGGAACTTTTATCTGTATATTTAGTGTTTCTTGACTATCTAATTTTCTTATTTACTTGTACGGTGAAGTCTTGCTGCATTTTCAAGTCTGTGCATCAGCAGCAAGGGGTAGGGTCTGTCACAGCAGATGTCTGAGGAAAGACTATCATGTCAAGATCAGCAGCCCAAAGAGACAGAGAAAGACTAAGAAAGAAAAGAATTACTTGTGGCTCTTCTTGAAAGGAATTTAGCAAAGCTAAGGAAGTTTGTCAAATAGAAATCAGAAAGGATGAGGAACAAAGACATATCTATTGTTGTGTTCTTCCTATTGCTGTTTCCTGTCTCCCCACAAAAGCTTCATCCTTTCCCCAATATTCCCCTTGAAAATATCCACTCGAGTCTGGAGAGACACTGTACTACTTCTCCTAAATAGAGTAGTCTGTGTAATCAATTCCAGTTCAGCTGCTGAATTTAAAAAAAAAAAAAAAAAAAAATCACCATGTTAAATGGAATTAAAATTAT
>VXAA01007167.1:19316-44121 GCA_013399115.1 Anseranas semipalmata | reverse complement strand
AAAAAATATATTTTCAGTGTTATGTTGCAGTGAACTTTAAAAAAATATTCCAAAGATGAGTGCCTGAGTTGCTAAGCTGATGGCAGTAATGTCTTCTTTCATCCAGTGTGTTCAGAACTCCTGTGAAGGATGAGTGTGGCCCAGGATCCATCTTTTTTTACTATGCTTGAAGGAGTTTGAGTCTTATCTTCTAACTTTTGAAGAAAGTGTTCTAGTCCTACCAAAATGTCTTATATTCTGTGATTTCCCTGCACTCATCCTAGTTTTTAAATTTCACTTGAATTAAAATACATGGCTGTTTTTTGTAGGCAGATCTGGATTTCCCAGGGCAGTCAAGTGCAAGCAAGAACTGGGCTGCTCCACCTGTGGCAATGAATGCTTGGTCCTATTCTATGCCATTGTGTATAGAGAATAATTTGGGAATTATGAATCCTGAACTATCTTTTAGGTTGGTCTTGAGTGACCTATCTGAAAGGTTTAGTCTGAGTTGAGGAAAGGGAGGGAGGAAATTCAGTGTGTGGCTGTTTGAATGTCCCAAGTATTTTTCTGAACCACTAGGAAAATGACAGCCACTTTGTATTTTTTTCAATTAACATTTAGAAATTCTGGGCTTGAGAAACTGGACTCAAAGCAAGACTAAAGAACCTTGAAGAGCTATTTTTGACAAATAAATTACTATATCAAAAAAAGGCAGAATAAGTTTCACCAAACCTCTGATCTTCAAACCTACAGAGCTATTCTGGCATTGAAACATAGCACAGACTTCTAGCCTATTTCGTATTTGCATCAGTCAAAGAGGTTAGAGCGTGAGCTCTACCTTGCTATGGAGTCAGGCATCACATGCTTGTGTCCAGAATTTACATAATGTCATACACTTTATCTGCCTAGATAATAGGGGATATTTTAACTTTAACAATAGGTCTCTTTTCCCTGTGTTCATAGTGAATTGATGGCCTTCCTGTTGACCTTTTAAAAACAAGAGAGATCACATCTCTGCAAAAGGGGTTGAAGGGGTACCTCCTTAGAAGAAAAAACCCTGTCAGAACTGTTTGCAGAAGACGTGTTTAAAGGGTGTGAAGTGGTCTGCCTGGGCTTTGACTTGTCACCTGCCAGGCCCTGGCCAGCCCCTGGGCTGCTCCTAGGCCTCACGGCTCTTCTGGCAGGCAGAGAAGGCCATTTTGGAAGATACCGATGCAGAGTGGAAAACAAAAAATAGAGTGGAAATCTCTTTTCTGTCAGTGCAAAGCTAGTCCTGCTCATCTCTAGTACCTAAAAGGGACCAGGCTTCTCAAAATTGTGTAGAGGAGTGAAAAATAGTGGGGAGAGAGATTATGAATAGGCTGCCTTTGGTCTCTTGAGATCCTGCTGTATTGAAGCACTAGTTCTGGCCGTTCTTTCTTCTCTTTCCCAGTCTTTGAACTTGTACAAAATGGAGCTCAACCTTCAAATGAGAACAGAAGGAAAGCAGTTTGGAGCACATGATTTTCATCTACATTTCCTACTCTTTAAACTTGCTTCTCAGAAATGTCAGCAAGTGGAGCAGGGCACTGGTCAGACAAAGGCACTGATGAGAACAGAGATGTCCTGGATACTGTTTTCTGCTCTTCCATTGGCATGCTGCATGACTTTGGGAAAAATCAATTCCCTGTTGCTCATTTTCCCGTATATAAAATAGGAGGAAATAAGTTTTATAGTGGATGTTGATGGCTTTCAAGTTTTCTGGTGAAAGTGCTGCAGAAGAGCTAGTCATTGACCACATGAATACTACTGAAACCATAATAATTTTTCTTCCTCTGTGTCAGTTTCAGACACAGACAAAAAATAGCTGGTTTCCTCATTTTTCATTGCTTTCCCCAGCACCCAGGACCCCAGACCACTGATGTTATGTAGTAGATGCTTTTCGTAGATCAGATTAAGGGGTGATGAAGTAACAGGAGCCTCATGCAAGCGTCCCACTGTGCTCTTGAAACTGGAATTTCATTCCTGGTGATGATCTGTATGGCCTTGCATTTACCTTAGAAAAATAATTTTGAAAAGAGAGAGAGAGATTTGGAAAGAAGGGAGATAATGCTAGTATTAAATTCTCACTAACATTTACTGCTCAATATGTCACTGAAGGCCTAATGGTGTTTAATATATGGATTCCTCTAAGTAGTGGATGTGTAATTCTCCGAAGATGTTTTATAAATTACGATAGGAAGAGGTACAATTGTTCACAAATGTTTTCACTGAGATTGTTTTAAAGTCAGTTAAAATTGCCTTTGAGAGTAGAGTTGCACTAAAAAGCGAGAGGAGAGATGGAAAAAAGAAACCCCAAAACAGGGTCCTGCTCAGTCTAGAGTTTCAGGAGAGAGAGGAAAAGGTCTAGTTATCCAGAGCCAGATGCATTGTTAAAAGTTCATACTATCACTTTGACATTTAGAGTAGGACTCAGTGTCTTTGTAAATTCCTCTTCGTATTACCAGTGTAGGTCTCTGAGCTCAGACTGTTTCACAAACCATAACATTTTTTAGTGAGTGATTGATCTGTATTATGTGTCCTAGCCATCAGAAGAATCTTGGGATGTTGCTTGTATAAACTGTAATACAATCTGATCCTGGGCATTTAGTTACAGACTTTCATAGACCTATTGGCGATACTCAATCCTCCTGGATTTGGGAATAGGGCTTATCTGATACCTTAAAAAAAAAAAAAAGAGAGAGAGAGAGAGGGGAAAAAAAAAAAGGAAAAAAAAAGAAATAGAAAAAAAAAGCCCCTCATTTTCTCTGTTCCCCACTTAAATAACTCAACACATCTGGTAACACTGTAGGATCATTGTCCTTTCAGTTCCTCTGTAGCTCATATTGCTACAATATTTCTTAGGTATCTAGTTTCCTAAAGGGCAATGTGTTTTTTTTTTTTTTTTAGGCTGTTTTTATAGGTCTTGCAAATTAACCCATATGCATTGCAAGAAAAAACATGACTTTTAATCAGCAGCATTTCTAAAGTTAGCGCTTGCTCTGTGTGTATGAATATGTATATGAACCAGTGTTTAAGAAAAAAAGAAAAAAACACAATCTTTCTGCTAGTACTCAAAACTAGCATACAAATGTGTTTTTATTATCAAATAAAGTCTGCGTAAATGTTAAAATATCTTTCTGTTAGGGGTTTTATCATTTGACTTCTTGTCTTCAGTTACAAGAATGATAAAAATTGAAATTAAATCTTTTAATTCAATAAGAACTAGGCTGAATTTAGGAAACAAAAAGGGGAATCAGATATAGAATCATATACATAGGAAATCAAGCATTCAAGAAATTAAAACTTAGTGAGCAACTACAGGGGTAGCCTTAAGGTGTGCTTATTTGAAATGCCTGCATTTAATTTTACGATAAATCTGGGTATTTTGTTCCAATTAAGACAGTTCATGTGCACAACTTTAAATTGTACAGTAGTTCGAGGGAGACCAGGGAATGCTTGTTTTACATTCTGGATCAAGTTCAGATTTTTAGGCTTCACTTGAATAAAATAAAAAGTCTGAACCCTGAAGATAATACAGATTGATAAATCTGATTTAAACATTCCCGTGTTGCAGACTTCCAGTGTATGTGGTACAGCTGAGCCTCAGGCCATGCACTAAATACATCCACAGTGCATTCCCAGGACACCCGAATACCAAGTGATCACATTTGAAAGGTTACCTTTCTATGGATTCTGACTTTTCTGTATTAGCCACAAAGATTAGAATTTTAACAGCTCCCAATGAGAGGTATTGTGAAGTATTTACTTGTCAGGAAAAAAAAAAAAAAAGCCCAGATGAGGTACTGTCTCATATTCATGAACTGGGATTTATTAGTTCTGTGAATGTCCTTGAGGGAATAAACTCCATAGTTCACACTTCAAACAAATAAAGAAAGAAACAAACAAACAAAAAAACAACTTTTTTTTTTGTAGTAGTAGTTCTTTTCAGTAGTAGAGGTTTTAGTAGGGAGATGGGATCATGCTTGTGCAGAATATATCCTGGTAAGTCCTACAGTCCCTCACATGTAGCTTTCTGCAAGGCAAGTTGCGAACCATTTATCTGTCTGGAAATCTGGCAGTAGCTTTCTTTAATTATCGCCAAATTTACTAATAAAGATCTCATATTTTTTTTCCTTCTTTTCTTTTACAGGTTGTGGAACTCATATCAAGTGCTATTGGTGACTTAGTTCAAGGTATATATTATGAGAACTCAAAATCATCTGAGGTAAGAATTTCAGTAGCTTTACATACCCAGGAAGTTTGGTGATATTAATGTGTGACTATAGAAAATGTGGTGACTTTCTCATCTGTTTGAAAAGGAAGAGGGAGGGGGAGGAAGAGAATTAACTGCAGTCCTAATGAGTTCCAGCAGTAATGCCATTATGATACCTGTGAACTCTGTATGTTTCTAGAAATGCTCAAAGAGGGAATATTTTGTTTCTGTGAGTGCTTAAAAAATAATATCAGGTGTCATTACCAGGAACTGTAAACATCTCTTACTGTGGGCTTTCCAAACACTTCTAGAGACTTCTAGTCAAGGTTCTGTTAGAGGAATGTATTATAATGTTGTAAACATCATTAATATATGAATGTTAAATCTCTCATTTCCAAACTATAACTGCCCAAAGATTTGTACAAAATGCTTCATCCCATACTTATGTGAGGTTCTTTCTTCTTTAGTGTTCACCTTTTGATAGCTTAAACATCAGTTTTGCTCTGAGGAGGTAGGAATGTACTGCGCTCTTCTCCACTGAAAGTCGTGTGCACATTCTACAGAGTTGATGAGGACAAAGACAGTGGCTATCAGTGTTTCAGATCATGTATTTCTTCAAGGGCAATTAATGGATGTACCGTGTTACTGTTTCATTTTTTTTCGTGGCAAAAACTGTAATGAATATTGATCAAATTGGATCTAGGTATTTTTGGTTTTAGTAGAATATTTAAGGAAATCTTTAGAGGTACTTCTTGAAGTAATCTTGCTTGGGCAGGATGTTGGAGCAAAACTGAGTTTCATTTTCTATGGCTGTATCTTAACATGTGCAAAAAATCAATAATGTAAAGTTGTTATAACCTCTGAAGGTCTTAAAATAGCAAGTTTTCACAGTATAGCAATGATCGGTCGTGTGCGTATGTGAATATGTATCTTAAAATCTACTGAAGTAGGTAGTTTTATTTCTAGTGATGTTTCCTCACATGCCTAGTTTGCCTCAGAGACCCGTGTTTTAATGTTCAGTATATGAGATGGCTTGAAGATTGCATAAGTTTATGAATACATTTGTATTTGCTGTGTTTGTAGATTGCAGCTCTGGTTTACTATTGCTGTGTTGCAGTATGCAGCAAAACAAATTAAGAACTCAGCAGAAACCCTGATCACACAGGTTACTGCCACAGCAGATGGCTGCATTGATGGCTCTACACCAACCAAAACCACAGTGGTCAAGCAGAGAGCATCAGGCTGTGGATGTGCCACCAGCCAACCACAGCTGGGCCATGGAGGGTGTTACTTACAGCAAAGGCATGTTACTTCAACCAACCTCGCTTCAGCTTATCCATCTTCTTTTGGCTGAAACCAGTTAGGTCGGGAGCACTCACGTTGGTCATCTGAGCTCTTTCCTCTGAGCAGGTGAGGACCTCTAGCAGGAGAGCGGTGATGGCACGCCTGGGAGATAGACAGGGCCACAGCCTGGCCAGGCAACCGGGCTGCGGGCAGGGAGTGAGCTGCCTGGAGTTGTCCTCTGGACATTGAGCACTTTGCAGAACTCCTGCACCTCCTGTGTCTAATCCAAGGATAAGCAGAACTTGTGCCTTCAGGGTTGCTCACAAGGACTGTGCTTGGGGTTATACAGTAAAATAGATGGCATTTTTGAGATCCTTGCAGAGAATATTTAAAATTGTATTTTCCATATTCAAACACGTTTCTAAATACAGCTAAACCCCAGATACGTTGTATTTAAAATAGCAACTGCTTTTTTGTGGGTAGAAGTGAAGCTCTACTAGTTCATCTCAGCAATGAGACTGTATTTTATTTTAACAATGGGCCCTGTATAAATGAGAAATGTTGTGGACTCTTTTGGGCTCTTGCCATTGCAGAGGGTCTTAGTCTTCTTTTTCTTCATTTGGCAAAGTGCTGAGCTGATGGTCCTGACAGGGAACAATTATGCCATCTTAGAGTAGCTAGAAAATAATTATTTTCTATTGCATTACTGAAGCACTCCACATTTAGATTGCAGGGAAAGTGTGAGATATATTAAGCACAGCTGCATGATGTTTACCCTACCCTGGCCCACTTACAAATACAAAAGACTTATTTTGTTTCGGTGACTTTTTCTGTCTAATGAGCTAAAAGTACAGTATACCCTTCGTAAGAGGAAGCTTGTAATTCAAAACACAATTAGTATGATGGCATAGTAGGTACTGAAAATTACATTGACGGTGTCTGAAGTTTAGTCTTTATAGTGGGTTATACATGGCCTCATGAGACCTAGAACAAACAAATGTGGCATCTATTTTATTTTATTTTGATCTTGTCCTCTGAGGAATGTGGTTCTATGTTGTATATTTGACATATCCCTGCTGCTTTCCTCACACTATTTTGCTGAGGTAGTGTCCCATTCATGTGCTGAACATCTCTTTAGCAAAAGTTGCAAAATGGACTAAGTCAGTTATTAGTCTTATTTGTATCTTTTGTGCATCTTCCTTCCATCACTACCTGCAATTTGACCAAAACCAAAATCTGAACTACGTTTCCTGGAGGTAAGACAAATGCTTTAATTCACTCCACAGCTAAGTCTCAAATGTCAAGCTTGCTTTCTTTTTAGCAGTAAGGCATAGGGACGTTAGTAATGGCATTTTCATTGCTGGAAATGTCTTAAATTTAGAAAAGCAGAAAGACATCTTCTCACCTTCTTTTTTTTCTTTTTTGAGGCAGGAAAGTTGTGTTTCATATGTTAAATATGCCTTTAATACAGTTGTTATCAAGGTTCTGAGTAGCATAAAATAGACTAATTTCTTGTTTAGCACTGAGTTGTTTGAGCTTTGCTAGGTGTCTACCTAGATGGTTTTATCTTTTACTTTAGCCGAAATAACTCAGCAAAATTCACCTTTCTCTTTTGAGACCCTAAGTTCATGTTTACCCAATAATTTATTTTCAGTTTGCTTCATTTAGGTGACCCTGTAGGAAAATTAAAAGGATCCTTTGACCTGAGAAGGCTGACCTTATTTACTCCTGAAGATGTATAACAGATATAATCATTTGACAGCTCTCATTACCACTTTTCTCTCTATAAAACTACAAGCAGTCCTACAGGCATCCCATTGTAGTATGTTCTGTTTGGTCATTCTTCCTCGTGTCTGCTTAGTGAGTCATTAGATCTGTGTAAAATGGGGGAAAATAAAGATTAAATATTTAACTTCTCATCTTTATTTGCAGTGACAGTCCAAGCTATAAAGTTTAGGCTTTGGTTGCAAAGACAGCCTGAAGGTTAGGGCCGCCACTCATGTTCGAAGCAGCAAATAGCTGTTGTGGTTTAAGACATTGCATTAGTGGCTTAAGCTAATATTCTGGCATGTAACCTGGAGCAGAAAGGGGTGATGTGATAAATCTTTGCAGCTTTGTGTGCTAAATTCCATCTCAGAACCCAAAATTCTGTGAGTAAAGGATGCTTCCCGGTTCCTGTTTGCCTCTCTTCCATCTAGGTCTGATCTGGAAATAAAAATGTATGCGTTTAGTGAGTGCAAAGATGAAAGTTGTCTAATCTGGCCCTCAGTTATGATCACGATATCTATTTTTAATAGAAGAAACATTGCACTGGGTCTCTGTTTCCTACTTTTAGAAGACTGAGGGCTTCTAAAATGTTTGCTAACTCACAGAACACTTTTGCACTTTCAGAAACCTTCTGTCTTGATATCCCAGATCAGTTAACAAATACTAATGAAGGATGCTTTGAAATCTCTATCAGTTCACAGAAAGGGGAAGGAGAGATATGGGAAAGCTCAGAGTCAAAAAGCAGAATCGAGAGCAGGACTTGCGTGTGTTGGCTCTTGTGCATTACCTGGCAGACCATTCTTGCAGTCTTGAAGCATTATGGATTTTCATGGGAAACTGCAGTGTTCTTTTTTTCTCACCTCCAGAGTATCTAGCTGATGCTAGATATGTGTTACCAAAACTCAATTTTAGTATCAGATGAGACTCTTATATAAGATAATACTATTTCAAATATGTTCTTCTGAGGGCTAGATGAGCTGCTAGGTATTTTTGAAATTTTCAGAGTAATTGTTTGAAAATTGGGTAGAATTCACATGTAAAACAAGCATGAAAAAGAAATATATTAGTGTCAAGTACTCATTGTACCAAATAGAGAAGTAACAGGTATTTGTTTTAGACTAGTAGAGTTTTAAAAATGAAAGAAATTAATTTTCCTGCAAAGCTCAGATTACATGCAGTGAGCTGTACCCATTCTTTGATGTTTGGTCACCAGTCCTGCTTTGAGGAATAATGTTTTGGGATACTGCGCGTGTTCATCAGCTGGAATGCTATGAGTCTGTGTTAGCAAATCCATTACTTCTTATAAATTTTACCATAGAAGGTAAATCAAATTAATTTTGAGTAATGTAAACGACCTTTTAGCAGGGCAGCAGTCAGAGCTCTTCTTTAAAAAAATATTGCAAGACAAAAGGGAATGTTAAAAGATGGAATCTGAATAAAAAGGATCTGTGAAAAGAGTAGGTAAATGTGTCGGGAGAAGGGTATGGGTGGAAAGCATAGCTAGAAACTAGAGCAATGCTATTTATTTACTGCTTTTGTTCTTTAAATACTAAGTTTTTCCAGAGCAATTTAAAAGTAACAGATGTGGATATTTTAATTTCTTATAATTTTTCAACATTTTTTTTTTTTACTATGTAACAGTAAAAGTATTAGGTAGTCAGTGGTATGCTTTATTGACCAATTTGCAGTCTCCCTTCTTCCTCCAAAACCACTGAAGACACGTATTAATAGACCAGTAAAACATGCCCAGTCAGGTTCGGCAAGCAGGAATACATCTGTTTAAAGCTTACATGAACCATGTGCAAGATGTTTTGCAGAATTTTGCTATAGAGAGACCCATAATTGCATTGGATTTTATTTATGTAAACTGGAAGTTCTTGAACTAACTAATTTAAAACTTTTAAATGCTAGCACTATTTCAAAGTATTTCTCTGTGTTTGTGGATTATTTGCCCATTGAGAATTGAACTAAAGTTTGATGTATAAGTGGTTCAGACATTTTGATCATTCTGTGCCAACAGCAGATGGCTAAGAGCTGCCATGGTATTAAAATAAAGCTTCCCTTTATACAAACTATATCTGAAAAGTCCTTTGACTTCTACTCTTTCCAGTTTTTGCAAATGATTTTGTGCACTTCTAAGAAACCGTTTTCATTCATGTTTTCCTGAATAAGTTTTTCAGCTGAACTGTGTGTAAGCATCTTCTCTGGTGTGACAAATCAAACTGAGTTTTTGTAAGTGCTACTTTTGCACTGGAGATGCATGTTGCTGTAACTACTAAGAGCTGCCCTTCCTGATGGTTATGAATTGCATGTTTTGTCCTGCGATTTCATTTTCTGAAAGTTCTTTCTGTTTCCCAGTGCCTGGGGTGATTGTTACGGACCGAATTTAAATTATAGAAATAGCTTAACAGAAAAAACCTCAACTAGCCAATTTCTTTCTCACAAAACAGTAACTGACCTTGACATTAATAAAAGTGGGACCACCCTCAGCTGTTCTTAATTTCCCATTTGCAGTTACTGCTTTGAAAAATTCATTTTTAAAACACCGATTCTTGAAGTTTTCAAATTGTGAGAGTGATTTGTCAAAACATACATGCAAGAAAAGCAAAGCTGCTATTAGACCCTTGAGGACCATTTTAGTTGAGTATAACTCACGTAGAAGTGGTGATTGACCAAGGTGGGTTCAAATATTTTCACTGTACTCCCATGCCAGCATTCCCCAAACTGTATCTGGACCTGCAATAGGCTGCTTTCATTTGGGGATGGTGAGGGATTTGGCTCTCTTTACCCAGCTTCTGCTACCCAAACAGCAGAAGAGTTGGTTGGAATCTCAACCCGTTTCCTGGGGGCAGAACTTTTTAATGAGGTCCCTCTGTAGGCATTAGTTAATCGAATATCTGAGCACTGTCAACTACAGCTAGAATTAATTTGGTGATCGAGTTTAAAAGGCTTTCACTAGGAGTGAAAGACTCACTAGGAGTCTTTTGGGTTAGCTGATGGCCACTGTCATTCTTGGAAATATTTTCAACAGACTTAAAAAAAAAGAAAAAAAAAGAAAAAGAAAAAAGAAAAAAAAAGTTTACAAACCAATACAAAATTCTGTAAAAATAATAAGCGTCACCAGTACTTCAGATTTCACAGAATGTAGAATGGCATTTAGTTTGTTGGAAAATTTTGCTGAAGAAAGGTTGCATCTGCCTGTGCCCTCTTAACAAGCAGAAGCTTTAGAGATATGTGGTCATAAGACTTTCTGTGATTAAAATCAGCTATATTTTGGTGTGCAAGCTCATATGGACATATGGGCATAAATCATTTTTAGACCTTGCTTCTTCTGTAACCCAGAGATTCGCAATACCTATGTTTTTAAGACTTCAATGCTGTATCTTTTAACATCTCAAATTTTTGTATTTTTTATGAAGTTAGATATCCATTTTAGATGCTTGAAGCTTACATGATGCTCGTGTAGTGGACGGTAGCTTCTTATGCCATCACTTTCAGTCATGTGATGAAATTTGAACTTGTTTAAAAAGAATATATTTTTGTAACATATCATGGAATTAATTTCCTCGTGTACATCGAGTTTGAATGACTGTTTAAGCTGCTTCAGTTCCTGTAGTTGATATTTGATAATGTCTGCATTTCTGTTACTGTTCAAAGGCTCAGGCAAGCTAAAATTTTCAACTTGCAGGTGTTCTGAAAGCTTTTTAACTTAATAAATTATTTCAGGATACCTTTCTAGAGCATTTTTGTCTTGGTTGGATTTAAAACAAATAATTATAAAAATCACTGCCAATTTCCAGTATCATCCAGCAAATTTTAGTAAATACTGTTTTTTCTCTGAGCAGATTGGTTGTTAAGGAAAAGATTATGTTGCGTCTTCCAAGAGCTTCTGATTTTAAATTTAAAATAAATTGATCTATGTCTGAGTGGGGAAAAAAGAAAAAAAAGCCTGATACATAGGAAACTACTCGAGTTAAATGCTCATTTTGACATTTTGCCAGTCATGGGAATTTGCACATGCTCTGGGCTGAGTTAAGATATTAAAACAAAAATACTACAGTAAAATGAAACATGAGGAAAGTTCAGGCTTGACTTTGTAAGTTATCACATGCATAATAGCAAACATGTGGTTTCTCTGTTCTTCACTTTCCTTGTATAAGTTAATAGTATGTCTGAAAGCAATGGAATTTTGATACAGCACTGTGTTACTTGGCATTGCAGAATTCTCCTACTTTTTCCATTAGTCTCAGATTATCCTCTCCCTTGTAACACAGCACTTCTGGGTGATATCCATAAGGGAGGAAAATTAGAGCTGTACGGATGGATTCTATTTCATTTGTTACCAATTTCATGACAGATAATACCTTGCGAGAAAACTATAGGGTCACACAGAATTACTACTTGCTCATTTCTAAGTAATTTAATTGACGTCACTTTGAAGGAAAAGGCTTGTTATATTGGAATTTTTTATATTCCTCTTTAAAGAATATGTCTTGGCTTAGTGTATGCTATAGATTTGACTGAACTGAGAAATTACCAACTTTTTAAGATATATATGCTTGAAATTTTTTTCTGTAGTTTCTCGTTACTGATTTTAGGTTTTTCTAAGCGAAACAATCTGGTCTTCCCTCCCCCCCCCCTTTAGAGAATACCTACAGGTGTTGCAGTAACGTTGTGTATGTGGGAAAGATTACAAGTCATGTCTAGCTTTGAAGACCCATTAGTAAAATAGTAAAATCTTGATACAATTGAATTTGGGTTTGTGGGGAGAAGATTGGGTTCAAGATAATTAAAACACATTTCCATTTTGTGGAAAGTAATTCAAATTAATATTTTGGATACAGAGGATTTTGAGAAGTCTTAAGCATCTTTGACCTTACAGTCAAGGTGACAAAGTTCACTAGAGGCATCACTGAGATCTCTGTCAGTCCCTTGGGAAAATTAATACCTGACAGTTCTAAAACATGGCTATATTTATTTATTTTTAAATACTAAATAAAGTCTTTCCTCATCCTTAATATGGGAGGGAAGAGGTACGAGTCTTCCATCACTGCCGTCCATCTTTCCAGTGCAGCTCTATAAGCATTTTAAATTCCTTTTGTGATTTATCTTTTTTCTTAACTGCAAAGAAGAAATTATAGTGACTTCTCAAATGGCATCCCCTGTTTGTTTGGGATTGTTGGTTCTTGGTTACTGGCAAGGGGCTGAAATGCAGATCTACTTTGCTTTTTTCTTTTTTTTTTTTTTCTTTTTCTTTTCTTTCTTTTTTCCACTCAGTGCCTCAGGAGGAATCTAATTTGCCTGTTAATGTTCAGGGTAATGATACAGTCATTAAGAAAAGGATCTGTGTGGAATCTGTTGACAACTCCACATATTTTGTGGGTTGTTCTTTTTGAGCAGAAAATTAAAAAGTTGTTTGTTGAAACTGCTGGCATATTTATTCTGTGTTTTTTGTTTTCTGTTTCTCTCTCTACCCATCCCCAAAAGAGTGCCCTTCTCTTTGGCACCTTGGCACCCAGGGCTTTGTTACTCACCATGTGTGGTGTTATCCTGTGCCACACTGTTAGCTTCCACGAGCTGACACAGTTGCAGTTTGGGTGTTTTCATTTTCACCTTTCTTTCATTTGCAGGAGAACTGTCTTACAGATGACATCGGAATATCTACGTGGAAGGAGCAGGTTTTCCTGTCACATAGTGCCTTGCTGGCAAAGAGCTGCCAGGCTGCAATGGAACTAGCAAAGCACAGCGCTGAGATTCAGGACATGGCATTTCAGTATGGAAAGCACATGTCTATGAGTCATAAGGTATGCCTTTTTCTTTCATTCTGGGATCTTAAAAATGGAAAGACTTGTAAGATGTATTGCTCTTGAGCTCTGTTCTGTAATACCACTATGCTGTAGACATTTGTCAGCAGGTCAGTAGTGCTGGGAGTTGTGTCTGCTGCCTGGTATGAAGATGTTTGCAGAAACTGCTGGTATGAACAGTGCTTATGAACCGGCACAATCACACTTCTGGCAATGTGGCTTATTTCATTCAAGGCTCTGTTAAAGTTCTTCTAGCTCATCTGTCTGTAGCAGCTTAAAACTTTATCGTCTCTGTTCCTGCGTTCTTCCTGAAACCACTGTCCCAGCAGCAGAAGTTGCAGAAGGAAGCAGGTGTTGGGTTTCAGCTGCCACAATGCAGAGGTTTGTACCAATACGTTCGCCTGCCTGCAGCAGCACACGAGGCTGAGGCAGGAGCTTCAGTGGCTGAAGTACCTGCATGTGTTCCCTTCTGACTAATCTGCTGTGGAGGTAACTTCCAGAGGGGTAGGTGATGGATAAGGAGGGAGGTAACTAGATGAGGACAGTAGCAGCCTAGAGAAGAGGAGACTGAGGGGAGGCCTCATGGCGGCCTGCAGCTTCCTCACGAGGGGAGCGGAGGGGCAGGCGCTGATCTCTGCTCTCTGGTGCCAGCGACAGGACCCGAGGGAACGGCATGGAGCTGTGACAGGGGAGGGTCAGGCTGGGTGTTAGGAAAAGGTTCTTCACCGAGAGGGTGGTCGGGCACTGGAACAGGTCCCCAGGGCAGTGGTCATGGCACTGAGCCTGCCGGAGTTCAAGGAGTGTTTGGACAACGCTCTCAGACACATGGTCTGATTTTTGGGTGGTCCTGTGTGGAGCCAGGATTTGGATTCAGTGATCCTAGTGGGTCCCTTCCAACTCAGGGTATTCTATGATTCTGTGATTCTAAACCTCTGCAGCAGTAGGATTTCCCATAGAGGGCCTCTGACCTCCCTCATGCCAAGGTGAGACAGTGACTGCAATATGGCTGTGCATGCTTAAGTTCCCTGATTGCGCTCTCTGGGAGATCACAGGCCTTGCACAAAGGTGTATCTGTGGTGGCATTTCAGCTCAGGTCAGGAGTGCCCCCACTTAGTGCACTTTTGTTTGAGTTAGGGTATCTCAGTGTGTAAGCTGGATTTTCTTCACTGGAGACTGGACTGAAAGATGTTCTCCAGCTGTTGGAAGTCTTTCAGTCCGCATCTTGAGCTAGTCCAAAGCAAAACACGGGGTGGAAACTCAGGTCCTCAGCACTCTTGGTTTGCCCTACAGATCCATTCCTTCTGTATTGCACTACTTTCAAATACAGATGTAGCTTGAGATGGGCAAATAGACCTCCCATCCACTTCTGCTCAGTTGGTTTAGACAGTTTCTGGTTCCTCCAGGAAAAGGAAGTGGTTTTCTAAAGCACAATTTTACTGCCACAGAAATAGCACTGTATGCTATTACTAGGTACAACTCTACAAGTGAACTGCTTGTAGTGCAGACTATAACCTTAATATTTTGTGTATGCTTTAATATTAATGCTTTCACTATTGACTAATATAACTGTATATAAAGGATTACATGATTTTCATAGAAAGCTACTAGCCATGTAGCATTTCCTTTGTCAGAAAGCAGATCATACTGCATCAACTTCCTCAGGTACTGAAAAGTACTTCACAGATGAAAAACTGATCTTTCCACCAAATATGAGATCATTCTTTCCTTTTTTTTTTTTTTTCTTTCCTCTTTCTTCCACTCAATAGTTCCCTACCTGGCTGTCCCATCGTTTGCCCAGCTCTGCAAGCTGTCCTTCACCTATTTCTTTGGAGGTATTCTACATACTTGTCTTCACCACAGCTTTCTGCCACTTCAGTGCTTCTCCCTCTTCCTCTCCCTCCCCCAAACTCGAAGTGCAACCAACATACAGCTGTCAAAGCAGAAAATGGCGAATAGGTATAGAATCAGGATATGGACTTTGAATTGATGGATGGATGTGTATGTCTAGGCTGTTTCTGGAAACTCAAGAAAGATGTTCTTCTCTTTCAGCTACATTCGGACCTTCAGCCATTTGTTAAAGAAAGTTCTAGTGACACCATGGCCTTCAGTTTGAATTGTGCTCCTGCAGTCCTTCATCAGGAATTCCTTGGAAGGGATGCATGGATTAAGCAGATCAGAGAGGTAAATTAAAACATTGTTTAGAATTTTGTAGTTCTGCTATTTGTATCTCTCTTCCTGCCTGTGCCTTCAGTCTGCAGAGAAACTCAGAAACTGACAACAGACAAGCCAATACAGAGGTTACCTCTGCTCTCTAGTATCTAACACTACTCTCTTTCGTGCTTTTGAGAGGGTGAAATCAAAGGAGCTGATGATAAATGAGCTCTGTCAAACTTCTGTGTGTCAGTGTAACAAGCACCTTCATTTGCATGGAGCATGTCTGTTCCCCACTACTTGTGCAAAGTCCCATGTCTGAACTTAAAGCTACTTTCACTGTCAGTGTAATGCAGAGAACTTTGCACTACAGTGGTCATCAGGTAGGTACACATTGCCTTTTGCCACCTTTGCTCTGGGAGCAGTAATTTTCTACAAGGGGAGAAGACATGGGGGACTTGGCTTCATGACTGCTACAAAATATTTGTGAGATCTAGCTGGTTGATGTCTTTCTTCTCATTTCTCTTAATTCAGCTGTCTTTTTCTCTAATACTTAAATGAGAAAGGGGATGAGAATGAGGTAGTTGTGTAGTGTATATCTGTTTTACATTACCAGGTAGCACTGTGGGGTTCAGGTCTATGAACAGCTTCCTGGGTGTTGAAATACAAATAGATAACTATACAAGACAGCAGGGAGAGAAAAGGGGGAAAACACCAAAAAAATACCAAAATTAAGCAAGCTGTTGTGTTCCTGCATTGGCTAGACACGTTTTACCTGTCTAAACAGCTGTGATGTGTACTGTTTGGAAATTCCTGCTGCTGTTATATAGGTTCTTTGGTAGAAAGTCTGCTGCCTTTGGTAATAAGCTAGCTCTGTGCAAACATGTTCTTTCAAGATGCTTGCTGATGGCTCCTTTCCTTCATGATTTGAAAGCAGAACTCTGTATCACAGGGTGTGAGGTTTGAGCTTCTGCCTAGTTCTGCATTTATGATGGCCAGGTTGCAGCCTGCCTTCACATACCACAAGCAAGAGGCATAGTCTCTTCAGCAGTGAAATTTTGGGACTTCTGTGCAGCATCTACAGCCTTGCGGTGGAGCAGTGTGTGTGTGTGTGTGTGTGTGTGTGTGTGTGTGAATCTTGAACCAAAACAAACTTTTTGTCATTTTGATATTAGGGGCTGATAGTTTATTAAGTATGATGAGAAATGTTGGAATTCTACTGTCTCAACACACAAGGCTCATATGTGAGTTGAATGTAAATGGATTTGGATGATTGCAGTTGGAGAATAATGGTATTGCCACAGCACACTTTATAAAAGCTTTGAAACCATTTCCCATCTGCAGAATCTAGAGGAGGTTGCAGGATTCCAGGAGTGCCGTCTGTCTGCTTGCTAATTCTCATACCAAAAATGGGCATTATAGAAACAATGAAGCAGTTCTTGCTGAAGGGAAAAAAAAAAAAAAAGACTCGCTCTACACAGAAGTATCTGCTAACTGCTACTTTAGCTAAATACAAAGTGGAACATCTAGTCCAGGAGCCTTTCTTGGCTTATATTGATTTAGAAAGGAAAATTACTTTTCATTAACTACAAGCTCTTTGAGATATCGTCCATAGTCATATTCACTATTGTGACATTCAAGATAGGCCAAGCACTCAAACCAGAGACTTTGTCATGTTGGCAGATAAGACCGTGCTCATAAGCCACCCTCTTCTGCAGTGTCATTTATATGGTATAAATAGGCAAAGCGTGCACAATACACTCTGTCCCTGTCAGGTAGAATTTTTCCTAGTAGCTGAGTTATGACTAGGCATGTGGAAATCACATTATGAACCTGTGGTTACTGCTGAGTAATTTGGCTTTCTCCTTTGAATTGTTTGTCCATATGAACATTCGTATGATGGGTTAAAGGTAGCATGTCCTCATGGCAGCTTCCTCCTCCAGCAGGAAGGTCTTGGAGTTCAAGAAAGAGGAGGTAGAGAGCCACGTTGCACCCAGTAGCCTCTGCAGTGGTTTACTGCTCATAAAGCTTGTGGCCAGGACTCAGTGACTGTCATGCATGTCTTAATCAAGGATGCCTGAACTGCTGTGGAGTGCCCAGAACTTACGTGGTTGTTTCACCACAGTTCTCTTATCAGAGGTCCAGATACAGGTGCTGTTTCCACTTTTGTTCCTAAGCTTTTGAATGGAGGCAGCCGTATGCACCTTCCTGCTGCTGAGCTAGAGACCTTTTAAAAGCCCCCTTATCTCTTATTCGGAAAGAGCAAAACACACCAGATATCCAGGTGTGGAAGGCTGCATCAGCACTGAATATAAGTGTTTTGAGAAGATTAGCTTCTGATTTGGATGAAATTCAGAGACTGCCTTAAAAGGCACTTGGGATGTGTACAGAGGGAAGCCTTGTCGTAGGAGGGGAAAAAAAGAAATGTAGGTGTGTATATATGAGTGTGCACGTGCACACAGATATATACATGAATGAATGATCATCCATAAAGACCAGAATCTCTCCTGTTCTCACTGAGTTCACCACCGAAATCCTCCACCTTTTTGCATTTAAAACTAAAATGCCTAATGAACTGTTTGGTCAGGTGTCCATTTTAAAAGGAATATGAGTTGGAGTAGAGTCCTGAAATGCATTTAAAAAACAACAAAAAAAATCCAACCCTAAATAGTTCCTAGGAAACACTGTTGTAGACAAAGAAATGTTCGTCTTTAGACAAAGTGATGAAATAGTTGCTGAATGCAGTCCCACTGAGCTTTTGGATAGCCTTGTATTCTTAAAATTTAGTAGATAAGCCAGGACTACAGGAAGGAGGATTTCCTAGGTCAGAAGAGTTGGTCACTTATAGTCATGCATGACTACCTCTCACTAGAAAAGAGCAAAAATTCTCCAGCTTCAACAGGCATCCAACATCTAAGCAATGCAGTAGAGAAGATCAAAGTTTGAGTGAAGAGATTAAACAAAATACCTCAAGAACAGGTCTAGAACCCATCTTAGCCCACACCATTTTAATTTAAAAAAGGGAGTAAGTGAGAAGCTAGAACCATCTCATCTAGGCCAGGGTAGTCCTTGAACCTTTCAACATATCTTTCTGAGCCTTCTCAGAAGAAGCAGGACTGGAAGAAAAGCATTTATTACACGCTTTGTTAAGCACTTCTGAACTGTAGGTTTTAAGAACATATGTAAGAGGGGCCATCTCATCTGAGAAAGAAAAGTCAATCCTGGAAAACACTAGTCCTGAAAACCTGTTTCAAAAACATTGTCATAAACCATCTACTTGTGGTCTGCTTATCTGATGTATTTTGAGTCATTTCATGGGGGACTCAGGGATCTCTCTTCCTGTCAAGGTGAGCTGATTTCACACCACCTCATTATTCATGAAGAATGTCACAATGATATTGTCCCTCACTGCTGGCACATGGTGATCTTCGGTATTCGGGAGGAAGGCTAAGCCTAACTGTCTGTTCATATGTCTAGTATGTTGGCAAGCAGATGCTTTTCTTTGAGAGCCCTGACAGCTCTGAGATTGAGCTCCCCAGCCAAGCAGTGAGACCTAGAAGGTTGTGCAAATTTAACAAGAGGGCATACTTTTTGCAAGTCAGGCTTAGTACCTTTGAGGAAGCTAAACTAGATGCAGAAATCTGATGTAAAAGGAGAGAGTCTTTGTGTCTGAAATCAGGGTCAGTAAAAGTCAAAGAGCAAACTACTATGAGGACAAAAGAAAGAAAATAGCAAATGTGCCATTGTAGTAAAGAAGGCTTAGGAATTAGTAATTAGTTAAGGGTACTGCTTGGAGAAGTGCAACTGCCATTGAATGTTTGAGAGGAACAGAGCATGAGAAAATACTGTTGTTAGTAATGTCTTATGTGCAGGAGGAGGCATGCTGAACACACCTTTTTGGTTTTGCTAAGACTAAAAAGCATCTTCCTCAAATGTGTTGGCAAATTCTCTGCTGCAGTGTGAATCTGCATATAGGCAATCGTTTGTTATTTCTAGTATGGTCTGATATACAGTATAACTACTAGATATATTTTGAAGAAGCTGTAATATCCAACCAGTATGAATAAAAGTTGGCAAATCAGAGAGATGGGAATACACAAACAAGGAAGTGGTTATTGGCAGTGGTTTTACTACTCCCGAATGTTATCAGGCTGTTCTCTTAATATGCATTCCAGGAAAGCTGACTTCTTACTAAGGACAATCTTAAATAGAGTAGTAAAGAGGTTTTGTGGATCAGTCTCCTTTCTTCTTCAGTGAAATCAGTTTTGTTTTCTAGTGTTTTCCTTCCTGTTCTGCCTGCTTAGTCTCGTCAGGTCTTTTCTCTTCTTTGTTTTTCCTCCCTACAAAAAATAACTCATTTTCCAAATCCGTGCCATCTCGGCAACATCTCTTCAAATCTGCGCTTGCCACACAATGTTCCTCTTCAGTGCAGGCCTCAGCTCTTCTCCTTATGCCAGTTGGCCTGCTCCTCTTGGCTGTTCTCCTAAGTCCTCAGAAAGGACCGCTACCTGTCCAGGTCGTCATCTACGTCCTTTCAGGAGGCGTGTTCCAGTGAAGTGAGGTTTGTGGGCTTCCCTTGTGGAGGCTAGAGGGAAAGAGACAGTAGCGATTTATTTCTCAATGAGTCTGAAAAGAGAAGAACTGGAGTTGAAAAAGGTGATAACCATAGAGCTGGATTTGACCTAAGAGAAGGGCTTCAGTTTGACTAAGCAGGAACGCTCTGGCATTAACTGCCACTAGGTGAGAAAGACAGAGACATCCTCTTTTCTACATTACCCAGTGACAAAATTGAGCAATTTGGTTATGTACTTTTCTGCATCTGGGCAAGAAGGACTTTAAAATGTATTTGTACTTCTTTCTGAATGTGTTAGGAGATAAATACAATTCTAAACCAAAAGCATAATTAGTGTATCTAACCTAGGTCTAATAGTTCTGACGTGGTCCTGACATACTCTTTGGAGAGAGGACCAACTTTAGACTAGTTATTAACTGTGTGCAAATCTCTATGAATATAGGAAGAGTTCCCTTTGAAGAAGTTAAATCCTGCTATTGCTGATATGAATTATAGTTTATTTCAGAAACTCATGGTAGAGATTAATTAGTGCAAGCAGCAAGATTTCTTAAGAAAAAATCTTTCTTAAGATTTCTTCCAAAATATTTTGGATTCAACAAATGTTTAACAACATGTCATAAAAAAAAATTACACTGAGTATCTGCAGCTCTCATCTGAAATAGAACTATGTTGGATAAGCTGATAACACCTTTGGTTGTATTTTGTTTTTTTCTGCATCAGATTGCTAGAGAAAGTCAGTTATGTTTAAAGTAGTAGCTCTTTTAATTGCATTCTTTATTCTTGCAACTCCAGTTTGTAGTAGGTAATGTCTTATATAAAATCTCTCTTTCTCTTCAAGGCACAAGGAAAAGGAAATATAATGGACTACAAGAAGGTCAGTAAATTACATTTAGATCTGCTTTTTATTTTTAATGTTTCCTGTAATCTTTTCAAGGTTATTTTTGATGGTTGAGAGAAACTTCTTTCTTAAAGTCAAGTTATAATTTGTGCATTTGTATGTGAAAGGAGAGTGGCTTGTGCTATTTCTTGATTTAGAAAGCCAGTAATAGTCAGCTATCCTGTAAGTATGAAAAATAGCCATTTAATAATTATTTTTGCCATTATTTATTCCATTTACTTCCCCAAATTTAGTTTTGAAACCAGTTTTTTCGTGGCTTTTGCTGTCTTCTTTTTCTGCAGTCATTTGCAGGTTAGCTGCCATCAGTGGTCTCTACTTATCGATAGAGTATGCTGTTACTTTTTTTTTTTATCTCACCTTAATACTGTGCTATCTATTAAAAATACACACACCCACACACATTTTTATAGTAATTTGCGTTTCTATCAGTCCCTATTACAGCTTTTACCTCAGTCACCACTGCATTTGCTACTGGGACTGCTCTGTAGTGAAGTCAGACCTGAACTAGCTAGGTTATCAGCTGAAAGCAGCTGGGGCACCTTAAAGCTCTTAGAGAAGTGCAGGAGATAGCTGAGAAGGTTCCTCTGATTCAGTACTGGAGAACAGCTTACCTGTGGTGGAGGCAGAAGGTGAGGTTGTGTCCCCAGGTCACTCACTGAGCACGAGGCTGATTTGTTCCAAGTCTTACGTAGATCATGAGGGTCCAGTTAGTTATCTCCAGCATCAGTGGGAAATAATAGATAAATTAATGCGCACACACAATTGAGAATTGCTTCTTGAAGTGACACTTGGAGAATGTTACAGCTATGACTGTTTGCTGCTAGTATGGAAAGCTAACACGTACACACAAGTCAGACTTCTATTGTAATTATTCTGTATTAAGAAAATTTGTATTATTATCTTTCCTTCTTGTTTGAACATGAAAAGGATCTCAACCTTAGCTTGCTATTTAAAATCATTGTCCTTTTGGTTTTGGTTGGTGTTTTGTTTTGTTTTTGTTTTGTTTTGTTTTACAATAGAAAAACACTGATAGAACTGCCACTTTCTAAATGACCATTCAGAGCACTAAATTTCTTTTTCCTTAAATTTGTCTGAGTATGCGAGCCACTTCTGCAAATGTTCGGGCTACTTGCTTTTGTAAATCTAGAATGGATTTGCTCTTTTTAATTGTTACAGTTGTGACATGCTCCATGTCATCTCCATAGTTTAAAAAAAGGGGGGAAAAAGACTTCTAAAATTGCTTTACTGAATGATGTATGTCATTGTATTCTGCATTTTAACTTGAATGATTTCATATTTTGGATCCTTCAGATGAAATTGAAAAAGTTAGAGTGTGACTAGGCAACATGGACACTTGAAAGGGAGGAAAAAAAACCTACAAGTTTTTTTTATTTCATGCATTTGACTTCAGCCAGAAAGCACATGATTTCAGTACTCCGGTTGATCATCTTTTATATAAGCACAGATGCTATGAGTTTAGTAATGATAGTGAAAAATTCTCCATTGTTTTTGTGAGTTCAAACAACAATCAACTTTATTTTTTGTAGAAGGCTGCTTCAAAACTCTGGTCTCACATCCCTCTCTTCTGTGTTTCTTCATTTAAAATAAAAGTGGTCATTAGTTGCATCCATGCTCAATGAGCCCAGTAACCTGTAGCTCACCCCAGCATAGTAGCTTGGCCAGCACATGCACACAGCCAATTAGAAGGCGTATTGTGCAGTACAAATTAGTATTTCTTTTCTGCCCTTTGCTGTGATGTCTTTATTTCTATCCCACCAGAGTCAGTGTTTTGCAGGTTTGCTCTGTCTTTTCTTCACAGCATCAAGGTGCCCTCTCATCTTTCTATTTAGTTGCTAGAATTACTTTAACATACCTAATCAAATCTGGGGGCTTGTTTCTCTTTGAGTCTTGGTAACATCTCTTTAATTTTGTGAAAGTGAAGGTCACCAAAACTAGATGCAAAACTTCTGAAAATTCTATTATTTTGGTTCTCTTCATTTTTATTATGAACTTATTATTCAACATGCTGTTTATGTAAGATAAAAATGCTGTTCTTTTCTTTGCATTCATAAATATGTGTATATATAAACTGTTAGCTATTTTGCCTGCTTAAGAATATTTCACCTTACTCACTGCATCTTTCAATTAAAATAATGAATGAAGGTAAAGTTGAGAAATTGAGATCTACCCATTCAGAGTGACTGCTTAAAAGACAAAGGTCTTATTTTATTTCCATTTGGAGACTGCTCAAGAACTTTTGAATTGTTCATTTGATGCACGTTATATTAAAATAGTGTCCCTGAGTTTTTCCACTAGCAAAGAAAAAAAAATCTAGATGGTGCTAGTAAGTTTAGTGAGGGCTCTGAGATAAATATAGAAGTAAAATACTTTTCATTAATTTAATTGGACCTGAGATTGTCATGTCAATAAGGTCACTATATTCTGCAAAATTGCTGGTACTTTTTTTTCCCAGTGTATCAATCTTTTTATCAGAACGACTTTGATATCACAAAGGCACTTATTTTCTCGCATTAGTATCTGAATGTTTCACTCTGATTTTTTTGCTACACTGTCACACCACATCCAGACAAATTATTGATCCATCGTTGTGTTGTTTGAAAGTCTCTTACAGGGATGAAAAAGTAGTTTCAGATCTGTTTTAGTGGCGTTTCTCAGATAACAAAAGAGAAAGTACTGATATATGGCAGAGACAAAGCTCATGAATGTCACTGAAAGCAACAGCAACTTTCCTGTCATCCACATCTGTATGTCGAATTTTAGCAAAGGTCTCAGACTTCTTAAAATCAAAAAGCTTTTATCCATTTTACAACTTCTGTGCCATGCCAGATAAGCTGTGTAATTCTACAACACAAATTGAGATCCTCAATGAATTACTTACTATTTTATAATATTGATTAAAAGCCCTCCACTGAGATCAAGGCCTTAATGGTGGCCGTAAGGCATTATACAGACTTGTTAAGTGAGAATAACAAGGGCACAACTGGTACCAGGAATGAATAATTCTTGTTTTCTGGCCAAGGCTCTAGAATAATCATAAGATAAGGCTGAAGTATGTGACGTCCTATATTTTGCAGCCAGTTAGCATACTACAAGAAGAATTTGTTGTTTTTCTTAATGCAGGTTTCAGAAAAGGTAAGTTAAGTCAAATGAAGGAGGACATAGCAAAACTTTATTTTTTAATGTAGCCCTGTTCACTTGCTTTACTGTAGAGTCGTTTCATCCAAGCTGGCATGGGAAATATGGTTGTTGGTTTGTATATAAAGCACCATGCTTGACGTAAACACGGAGTAGATTTTGTATGGTGCCGGCAGTAACGTGAGTCAAGTGGTAGATCCAGCCATTCGTACGCTGCATGGCACTAATGTCTTGTCTTCACATATGGTGGGAAAGAGCTAGAGAAGAAAAATGGGAAAGGTCACATCTGGAAACGAGGAGGTTCCTCAGTGGCAGCCTATTGTCACGCAACTAATAAATAACAGTTAGCCAGTGCCATCCAGTTGCATTAGCAAGACCGCGTGGTTCCCCTTCCCCAGCTCGCAGCTGGCTGCCACGGCTAGTGCGTTCGTCCTGGCACGGTGCTGTCTGCAGAGCTCTTTTACCATCCCATGGCATAAACAACAGCAGTCCCACAGTCCTCTGTAATGAAATGCCAGAGCGTCAGCGTGACGTGTGTCATGGGACTAAAGGCGATAGGCTGTTTATTTACTCTCTTGCTCCTGAAATGCAGCTCAGAGTTAAAGACAGAGCATTGGTGTTTGAAGATGCTTATGACTTCTGGTAGTTTTCTGTTAAAATTTGACTTGTTTGTTTCAGAGTGGCCATTGCCATTAGTTCCTTTTGTTCTGTATAGTAAAACAACAATAGTTAGTGAATATAGCTTTTTTCAACACGTTGGTAGTATTACAAATGCAGACAAAGCCATTCAGGAGAAGCAGTTTACTCCATTGTTGGAATTAACCATATCTCAAAATGGATGATCAGCTTGTTAGATGGAGGGTGCTGTTATGCTGTTAATTCTGGGTAGGTTTAGGGTTTTTTGTTTTCCAAGAGAGGCTGTGGGTTACTGTGGTTCCTTTCCTTTCCCCTTTCCCCTT
>VXAA01007167.1:0-19206 GCA_013399115.1 Anseranas semipalmata | reverse complement strand
TCCCCTTTCCCCTTTTCCTTTCCTTTCTCTTTTGAAATTAGACTAATTGAAATTGACTGAAATTGACTAAATTTGGCTAAACTGTAAAGAAAGGTAATAGTTATCTGAATTGCTAAGGTGTACATCCAGTACCAAAAAACAGTCGCATTGTTGTTTTTAATAAGTGGATGTTTTCCATGGCGTCTTTGGGGTGAGAATACAATGCAACTTTTTTTTCATTACAGCAAACAACTATGACATCTTTTAGCATAAATATCAAGTTAATTGCTTGTGTGTGCTAAGACAACAATTAATAATGGCTATTTGTGTTACTGTGATTTGAGAAAGTCATGCTTTTTGGTTCATCGTATACCTATCATTGTTTAGATTCAAAAGCTAATAGGCCTTGTAAAGTTCAGTGTGAAAGACCTGGAAAGGCATAAGGAGAAGGAGTTGGTGTCTTTTCTAAAAAGTTAAAAGGTCTGTACAATCAATCAGTGGCTCAGGATGACTTGTAATTTTTTGGCAAAGCATATTACCAAAACTGCATAACATCTGGGGTAGCAGCATTCCCTATAAATAGGCCATCTTTGCTGTACTGCTGGGGGTGACTCATGCCAGATTTGGTCTCTTCCTAGAAAGGGATTTTTTGAGTTTGAAGTAAAAAGGTAATTCAGGTGTTTGTCAGATAAGTAAGGAAAACAAATTGGATTGTACTAATGGAAGTTTCTGCAGGCTGTTATGCCCTTTAAAGATGTATTTGTTCACCTTTTATATAAAAAAAAATCTAAGAAAATGTTGTATAAATGCATTTACTGCCCCAATTTCAAGTGGCATATTATTCTGCATGTAACCAACATAGATTTAAAAAAATGTATTTTATGAGATTATGAAGTGACACACTTAAATGATTGTCAAGCCCATATTGAGAAGGAAGAGCACAAACCTGTGTGCAGCCACAAGGACTGCGAGTGAATCCTGAGATATTCCAAGGTGCTTCAAAAACAAAGGAAAAATTTGGAAAAGTTGATCTACTGGCTGTAAAATGTTCCGCTGCTGTTGCAGGGTAACATTTCAGCAGTCTAATACAGTTTTTATTGAGCATGGTGTTCCCACAAAAGAGAAAACAAATTTAGAAAAGCTAGTGCAGAGCAGTGTAAACACCTAACACATTAGTTGTTCGCTCAGACACAGACCAATTTAAATTTTGTATTACGGGGGTTCTTCTTATTTTGGTGAGTACTGTATATTTCACAAATTTAGAATAGTTTAGCTCACTTCAGGATCAGAGAGAATGCATGATGTTTGAAGATTTCAATATATAAGAAATTAAGCTGATAAGGGTCATTCTTGTGAAACAAAAAGATGTATTTTTTCTGAAGTTGCTTGTTGATACCTTGTCACTTAAATAATTAATCCTAAGTTTGATCGTTACAAAAAGAAAATTAAGAATTTGTGTTCTTATTCTCCCTTTGCACATAAAATCTAGTACAGCCAAAATATTTACCAGATATTCACAGAATCTTCCCCCTACAGAATTTATTGTTCCCTCTAGGTAGAACTATCTCAAAGGAATCTTGTTTTTTCTTTGGCTGGGATATAAGGTAAAAATGTATCAGCAGAGGAGATTTGAAGTTGTTCCTTTGTACTTGAATACCTGCTGGTTTTTTGTCTTTATTGATTCTTCAGATTCCAAAATTCAGAAGTCCCTAGATTGCCCCTTGCCCCTTTGGCCTCTTGCTGCCCTCAGGCAAGCCTGTTGCAGTGATTTCCGTCCTGGTGGAAAAGAATTTCCTTGGGTCTAATCAGCATTTCCCATGCTGCTACCTGTGCCCGTTGCCTCTCATCCCTTCCACATGCACCTATGAGAAGAGTCCTGTTCTGACTCCTCTGCACTTGCCCGGGAGGTGGTTGGGGCAGCAGTACCAGCCTTTGGTTCTTAAGGCTGAGCTACACAATTCGCAGCCTTTCCTTGCTAGTGCAGCCCAAGGTGTGGTTCATCATCTTTGCTGCAAGGGCACACTGCTTCAAGAAAAAAAACAGGTCTGTAGATAATTGCAAAGGAAAAAGAGTATAGCTCAAATACCAGAAAAATGGAATGTGGACCTCTCGACCTGTTGGTTATTGATTTGAATCTATTGAATGTTGTCAAATCTGGTTAGAGGCAACTTCTGTTGGATGACCATTTAGTACTGTGTATGAGTGGTGAAGTGGTTTAGTACTGTATATGAGTGGTAAAGTGGTGGTGAATCTCAAACCATTTCACTACTGTTACTATGTTTATAACAAATCACTAGAATCTAGAAGCTGCATAGACCTTATCAGGGTTGTTAGCCCAAATGTGGAATATCCCTTATTTATGTGCCTAAATACATAATTAGAAAAAAAAAAAAAAAAAGCTAATGCTACAACGTAGGAGCAGGAGTATGAATTCGCTACAATGTCATACGTGATATGGCCCAGACAGCACATTTTTATTTTGTTATTCGTGCTTCACTGCAGGAAATAATTTCTTAAAGTCTCGCTAGCTCATAAGCAGAGAGATGGGACACACAAACAAACTCTTTTGATTTTTAGGGTGGACTTAGAAGGGTTGGTCAGTGAGCAGAGAAATACAGTTCTCATCTTAGCACCGTTCTGTTCCCACGTGTAGGGCCAGAACCGTAAACAGATTATATATAGTTACATGGTCATTGCCCCAAAACTGCTGCAGTGTTTTATTTAAAACAAGAGATAAAAACAGCCCTGAGAGCGAGGTCTTGAACCCAGATCTCCTTTTTCATAGGAAGTGCCTGCTGTTCTGTTTTTCCAGTTCAGTTCTTGGCCCAGCAAACTTCAGAGGGTTGAGTGGAAAGTGCCCCTACTCCAACCTTTCGGTGCTCATGGTTATCTCCTGAAGGACAGGAAATGGAGGTCTGAAAGGTGCTGACATTAAACTCTCCTTTCCAGTGGGTCAGGGTATGGCAAGAGGCAATCGTCAAGGAGCAATCAATGTCTTCTCACCTTCTCTTTGCAGGACGTGCCTAGAGCATGAGTGCAGAGGGAGATAATGGAAAGCAACCTTAAAGGTGGAAGGGGTCAGAGAGGGTTCTTTTCTCCTTCTGTTAATCTGCTGATATGAGATGGCTGAAGTAGGAGCTGATACAGAAATGAAGAGAAGGGAAGGAGGAAGCTGGAGAAGTAGAGCCCAGCCTCTCACTCAGCAGTTTGTCCTCCTGTGTATATTCAAAGCACTCAGAATGAGAAGTCCTCAATACTTCCCTCCTTTCCCTGTCTTCCTATTCTCCTTTGCTCTTTCTGTAACTCTTGATTAGAGCCATCCCTCCTTCCAGCCAAAGACTAGGGAATGGGAAGAAATGAAAATAAATTCATTGCAGGTCAAATGGATGAGGCTGGGCTTAGTGCAGATGGCAGAGCAGGCTGCATGGAGCAAGACTCTCCATGTGCTGTTTTCAGTGCCCAGCCAGGTATCTTTTTTTTCCCAGCCTGTGAAGATTTTGTTGTTGTGTTGCTTTTTCTTAGATTTGTAGAACAACCTTCAGACATAAAACTTTGGGGTTCCGAGCTTCATGTGTACAATGCAAAACTGTTAAGCCTGGTCAACATCTGAATAGACTGAGGAAAAACAGTGTTGGTTTGTTGGGAGGGGGCATCGCTTCCCATCTGAGTCTTAACTTGGCTGCACTGTTGTAAGACTATTCTTAAAGCTGAATTTAAACAATGAGAGCCCTTCTGTGAACTTTCGGATTCTTGGCACCTTTAGAAAGAAGTAAGGCTTTATTGCCAGTGGTCTGAACAAAAGCTAAAAAACTAAAATGCACTATTCCAGCATATCTGGCAGTTCAACTGGAGAAAAATGGCTAAGCGATCTGTATTTTGATTTGTATTCTGTTTTAATTACTGAACGCTTCTCTGAAGAAGGTTGTGTTTTAATGATGGATGAAATTGTTCCTACAAGTGGAAATATGCTTGCACAAAATGATGCCATGTAAGTAGAGACCAAAAGATCAGATTCCTTTATTTAGAAGAAATTAATGAGGGAGCTTAATTAAAGTTTATGAAGTAACAAATTGAAGCAGTTTGTTTGCTTTTCTATTTGTTTGCCTCAAAAATTAGCTTCTCCTTGCTAAATAAAATTAAGAAATAATACATCTAAACTGCATACATGGATTTTTTTAAGTACTTAATTTGTGAATTTCATTACATGAAATCATTGAAGCCCCAAAATTGAAAGAGAGTGTGGAAGTGTAGCTGCAGTACAACTAACAGTGCAGCTAAAGGCTTAAATTAGGTGTTTTGCATACAGCACAGCTACTGAAGCCTGGTTTCCTATGGAGTTGCATCCTGAATTTCTTTAATAACCGTCTCACTATGAGAAGCCCAGTTTGTACTCCTGTATTTTTTTCTTCCTTTTTACAACCCCAGCTGAGATAGAGGTAACGTGCAGTCTGGCTTGCCTCAGTGTATGCTTATTTGAGATGACCAGCTGATTCTGCAAATGGAGCATGAAACAGAAAGTTTTTAGGGACTGTAATGTAAACAGGAAAGAAATCAGCTTCCAAAAAAATATTTACAACAAAATCTGGAAAGAGGGAGAATTCAAAAACTAACACAGGGACACAATGTATTTATGCACTTGTCTTTTGTAAGCCCTTAGACACACGTAGTGCCTCGAAGCCCAAACAATTGAAAGCTCATGTCAGACTACACGCAGAGGAATCACTGTACAAAAATCAGACTAATCCACTATTGAATTTTTCCAAGCAAAGTTCACGGAACCTCAAAATGAAAAATACCTGCTCGTATGGCAAGCTTCTTCCTCAACTTTTTAGTTAGAGGTCATCTTGTGTCATTAACAATATATACTTATATGAGTATTAGCAGCTACAGTAAACATTTTTAATGAGCTTTGGCGAATCAGCAGAGCTCGCTTCAAGATGTGCGGCTTCTACCATCTCGCAAAGTTGTGACTCAAGGAAGGGAGGAGAAACACCTTTTCATGCTGTTCACATGCCTCCTCTTACCTATCCCCCCCTTTGCTGCAGAGCTGTGGTATATAGCTGATTCCCATTCATTAGAAATGTGTTGAATTAACGATGCAGTGCACTTACGCCTCTGGTTTAGTTCTCCAAAGCACAGCACGTGAAGATTCCAACCGAAATGGAGAATAAAAATTTTATGATCTGGCACCTAACACTCAAGTGCTGTAGTATGCTTTCAATTAATTTCATCTTTAACTACAGATAATGAATCCACTTCAGTTTGTATTGAGATAGGAAATGTCATTCATTTTATATAAATGCAAGTGTCTGTAAAATGGACGACTTTTACAATCTGAATTGAAGAACAAACTGAAACAAATTGAAGAACAACTTTCTAAAGTCTTAGATACTTTTGACATGATTTAAACTAGATTGTTAAGGTTATACTGATGTATTTGTAAATGAGTTGGGGCATTGTGCTGTATATTGGAGGAAAACAATTTATAAAACCCTGTATAATTAGTTACTGTAGATATCTGTGTTCAAGAAAAGCCTTTTTTTCTTTTTTTTTTTCTTTTTCTTTTTAATAAAAAAGCCGATACCATGATGAAACTGAACTATGAAAGCCACATGGGACATGGTAAAGATTGTGAAATGCTCTCGTACTTTAGGGATAATCATTCACAGTATTTCATGGGAAATTTAACCTGTCATTTACCCAAGTTTTTTAGGTGCCAAATCTTCCAGCAGCTTGCTGTGAATGTCTGCTACTCCATGAAAATATTTACTTTCTCATCTGGTGGATCACCGAACCATTCCCAAATTCCCTATCCTTAGTGAGAAGATTGAGTTTGCATGGACGTAGCTGGGTACAACAAAGTTTTAACAGATCCCATTTTACTGACAGGATTTGTTTTTGTCCTCTGTAACAAATGTAATCATCTGGTATATAAATAGCAATCTGTGGTACAAAAGGCAAGAGTTCAGCACCCGCCGTCCTTTGCCACTCTCCAAAAACGGGGCATGTGACGGGTGTTTATGAAATCCAGCTTTCGGCTGCAGAACGCGAGGGAGCGAGCGAGTGGCTGGGGTCCCAGCTCCGCACAAAAGCTCTCAGACAATGGCTTGGGTATGAAATGCCCAGATATTTAAAAATCAATTTCATTTTTCCTTTGTTTTGTTGTGTGTCCGTTGGAGAGCTGCCGTCTCTCAGGTGATGGAGCGGTGGGTGATGTGTTTTAAATTGCCTGCAGCTCTGTTGTAGCTGGGAGCCAAAACAGAGTAGCCGCACACCTGAGACGATTCTGAGAGCTTTTTCTGGTCGCTTCGACGATTGCCTTTACCTCTGGAAAAGGCGGCGGAAGCAGCGCCATCTCAGAGATAATTGTGCGCCGGCCCTGCCAAGGCCGCTCTCGCCATGCCTGTGTTTCCCAACAGCTGCAAGAAGCAATCAAGGCTGGCAAAGGTGTGACTTCTGCCATCGACCTGTGCCGTTGCCACGGAAACCGAGCGCTGGCGGCCCTGGAGAGCTTCCCTCCCTCGGAGGCCAGAGCCGCCCTGGCCAACATCGTCTCCGCCGTGACCAGGTTTTCCTGACGCCGCCTTCGCGGGAGCGAGCCCGCGCGCCTCGCTGGGGCCCAGCCTCCCGAAGGAGCCCGCTGGCCACCGCCACATTTGGGGACAGGAGGGGGGGGGGGGGGAGGGGAAAAACAAAACAAATGGGAGGGGAAAAAAAAAAAAGTCAACCGGCTTTCGCTCGTTGTGCCAGAAGCGCACTTGAGGCCGCACCGGTAGAAATAATTAATGAGGCCCGTTTCCGTGACCTCAGCAAATGGACAGGAAATAAGTGCGTATTGATTGGGCACCGGCGGGGACGGCGCCAGGGCGGAGGCCGGTGGTTTTCCTGCCCGGGGAGGCAGGGGTGGAGGCGGGGAGGGAGGACGCGGGGCACGAGGACGCGGGTGTCGCGCTCCCAAACCTGCCCGGCGAGAGCGAGCCGCTGAGGCCGGGAAGTAACGCGCCCGCTTATCCACGCGAGGGGCAGGTCGGGGAGTTAGCGGGGAGAAAACCCTCTACCTGCCTGCATGCGGTCGCGTCCCCCCGCACTGTTTTTATGTATTCATATGTAAAATTACCCCGTGCCTAATGCTTTCCCCGTTTGAGAAACGTGCTGAGAAAATGTGTCAAGCATGGTAAGTAGGAGCTTTAAAATATTTAATCAAATATTAATTTGGCTCTGTTAAGGGAAGTGACTGCCTGGTTTTTATACTGTGCATACAAAATACGCTGCTCCGGGTCAAAGAATTGAGGTTTTTCCACTCTTCTAGGGGAGGGAATATCCTTCCCTCAGATCAAGCAGTGTTTTTCAGCACAATCTTACACAAAGTAATTTCCTATATTTGCGACACTTGTATTCATTTAAGCCAAATAAATGTTAATTTGTAGGGCTGGATGTCGGCCTTTGGCAGAAAGGGAGGAGGAATGTTCTTGTGTGAGTACAGTCTTTCACCGCTCTGAATAAAAAGGAGAAAACACTGGAGAAGTTTTGAAACCTCAGTGTGTTGAATTTTAAAGTCCAACTACAGAAAGCTTATAAGGTGTATCGGGAGCCTGCAATGCGAGACTGTCTCTATTTTGTTCATAGGAGATGATTTTTGTGGTTTGCATGCATGCAATCTGAGAACATCGTTGACAAGAAGGCTGAGTTTACATAAATGATCTAGATTGAGACTCAGCTACCTTTCTTCCTTCTGTGGTGTAATTACAGCCCAATCTGGAGACAGCTAGCACAGCAAACAGATTTCATTACATCGTTCACTCAAACACTAAGTGGAGTTATTTCTGTTAAATTCTCTCCTCCCTCCTTCTCCCCCTGCACTCCTCCCCCCTCTGTCACACAGCTTATGTATCATAGACCAGCGTGTTGCATTCCACCGAATGCAAAATATAAATACAAACTGTATCCTCTAAAAATACACTGAAAATATCCTGCATAATGTACATAATATTCTGTGTAATATATGTATATTATACTGTAATGTTGCATGTATAATAAGGACACTTGAGACAATCGTTGTATGGCAGCAGTGTCCAAAACTCAGGACTTGCTTTATTTTGGAGAATGTCTTCAGCACCAGACCGCTTCTTGCTTGCATTTTCCTTTTCCTACCTGCCCTGGCATTTCCTCTCTTCCCCAGACCCTGGCACTTCTGCCTGGGTTAGTGCTGCTGCCACAGCAGAAGGCTGGAGACGGCAGAGAAGTACCCAGGTGATGGTAGCCACGGGCATCTGCCTTAGCAGAACTTCAGGAAGCCTCGCAGGTGAAAATGGAAGGTGGTTAGCTAATGTAGGCAGCGGGCTTGAAAGTAAATATTTAAATTCAACCCCAGTCATATTTCAGACAGCTTTTTTGGATCTGATTTTACACCTTATGGATAGAAAGAGCCATACGTTGTCTTTATCTTACATCTACACTAAGTGCTTCATAGTGATTTACGGCTGCAAGAGGCTTGGGTCTGTCTGGAGATATTCTGAGCCATCTCACCTCAGTTATGTGAAAGAAATATCAAACATATGCAAAAAACTGTACACCTGGTTTATTTTTTCATGAAAGTACACTTTTTTTTATTTGTACTTTTTACTAATAAAGGCAAATCAGCAAAAATGACAATGTTTTTGTATTTTTGTCACCAGAAAATTCTGATTGCTCTTAAACTATTCCTTAATATTAACTTAAAAAGAAATCAAAATGAGTTGTCCCATACCAATATTATCAAGTAATTTTATATTCAAGATACTTGCCTATAATGATTGAGAATTTTTTGTTGTCTTGTTTCTTCCAGGTAAAATACAAGCATAGTATTTTATCCTTGTGTCAAACTTTGGGTGAATTAATCACTTCTGAGTATTAATACATTCCCCACACCATATATAATTTCTGAGCCATGGAGGAACCTAGCCTCTGGTTTTATTTCCCTGGATTTCTTTCCCCCACCCACCTCTGTAAGGAGGCTGGGGAGGGGGAGGTCTGGGGTCTGGTTGAAGAAGGAATTCACTCCATTTGCTTCAGTCATCTAAATGGCAGAAGCTGTGTTCTCTTCAGCTGTCTTAGTAAAGTAGAAGACGATGGAGAGCAAGAGCCTGTCTCAGGTGCTCTGGATCAGCACAGGTGGAGGTGCCCTTTCTCAGGAAACCCAGACTCCTTGTTTAAGACCTGACTTTTATGTTCTGAACGCTGACATGCCACAGCCTCTCATCTGAATCATATCCATTTTAATGTAGACACTGTGTAATATATAATAAAATTACCATCCATATGCTTGGATTGAAAAAAAAAAAAGGAAAGGAAAGAAAAAGAAAACCAATAACCTGTCTTGAATGTCTTCTGCTTTCTTCATTTTCTAATGACCAAGAGCTGCCAGAATGTACATTGATTAAAGGCTTTGGGGAGTGGGGTGATTGTTTTTTAGCAAAGTTATGGACATAAGCCATTTCTTTTCCATGCCCCTGCATTTCAGAAGGGCTTTGGCACAGAAAATTGCACCTAATTTTTATGTAGGAAAGAAAAAATTGCCACCAATACACCAAGCCAAAACACAAGCAACTCAACCAGAAGTACCTATCAGCTGCTCTTCTGAACTTCATCCAAGGTATTGTATTGCTGGACCATTCCACGGGTATGCAAGTTCCCCCCAAAAAACAAACTAAATTCATCTGCAAAGAGCACAGCTGCAGTGGTTAGAATGGCTGTCTCATAGGTGTCTAATGGAAAGCCATTTAACTGCCAGCCTAGTTTTTCCAGCTCTACAGGAGTATAGAAATGTTGGCTGGAAGGGGCTGCTAAAGGTCATCTAATCAAATCTCCTATTCGGAGTGAGATTGTTGCCACCACCAAGTCCAGCCTTGGAAACCTCCAGGGATGGAGCTCCCACAGGTCCCCCATGCAGCCTGTCCCACTGCTTGTCCACCTTCCTTGTGAAGGAACTTTTCTGATGCCCAGCATGAGCCTCCCTCACCACAACTGCTGGTGATGGCCTGTTACTTACCTCTGCCACTGCCGAGAAGAGTTTGGCTCCCTTGTCTTTAATTCCTTACTCTGAACTTGTATGCTGCTGTTCAGTTGCCCCTTAGCCTGCTCTTACTGGCCTGAGCAGCCCCAGCTCTGTCAGCCTCTCCTGGTGACCGTGTGTGCTAGGTCCTGGCCAACAGGGTAGCCCTCCAGGGGCCTGCACTGTTTTCACGTCATGCCTGTTGGGCTGCAAGCCCCAAATAGGCCGCTTCAGGAGCAGCCTCACTGGGTATGGTGTAGAGGAGAATAAAAGTTTACCCTGATATACTGGGTCTAGCTGGAGCTGGAATGGAATTAATTTTCTTCACTGCAGCCCGTATGGTGCTGTGTTTTGGATTTGTGACCAAAGCAGTGTCAATAACACACTGATGCTTTAGCTGTTGCTAAACAGAGCTTGCACAGCACCCAGGCGTTCTCTGTTTCTTACTCTGCCCCCACAGCGAGTAGGATGGGGTGGGCAAGAGGTTGGGAGGGGACACAGGTGGGATGGCTGACCCCAACGCACCAAAGGGATAATCCATGCCATGTAATGTCGTGCTCAGCAGTAAAAGTTGGGGGGGGGGAACACACAGTTCCAGGGAGACTGTTGCTTTGGGTCTGGCTGGGTATCAGTTGGCTGGTGGTCATTGCTTTTGCATCACTTGTTTTTCTTTTCTTTTTTTTCTTTTTCCTTTTTTCCCCCTTATTAAATTGTCTCAACCCACAAGTTTTCTTTCTTTTGCCCTTCTGCTGCTCTGCCCCACCCTGCCTGGGGAGCAGGGGGCATGTGGGTGTGAGCGAGGGGCTGTGGGGTGTGCTTTGCTGCCAGCCAGGGTGAGCCCACCGCAGTCCTTTCTGGTGCCCAACGTGGGGCTTGAGGGGTTCGAGATGGTGACAGATTTAACTGGAGCGTGCTAGAGGGAGCTTCCATTTAGGCAGTTGCTGGTCACAATGTTTATTTACTTGTTCCTGCCACTGGTTTATTTGTTTCCTTACCTTCATGCCAGGGTCCCTCTCTTGCTGTACATCACATCCGAGAGCTTGTTAAAGGCTGTTCCTGCCTTTCACGGTTTGCTGTGCTCTGCAGCACTTGGTTGCGTTTTGCCTGGGAGAACTATGATAAAAGCACTGGCCTTGAGCCTAATCTGGTATTTGGGCCCTGCATTGCTGCTGTCCCAGTACTTCGGGAACCATCTCGTGGAGACAATTAACAACTGCACCTTTTCCCTCCTCTCAGAGAGCGAATTTGTGAGGGAAACAAAGAACCTTCCCCTCTCCTATAGGGTAGATGCTTCCTACCTTTTGTACAATGGCTTTTCAGTCCCTTGAGCACCCTGGGCTAACCAGAGTGCTTTCATCAGCGCGCCTCGAAAAGGTGTTTCTGGCTTTTCCTAAGGTTAACCAACCAACTACTGAGGAATATCACACAAGGACGTGCCTTGAGGCAGTGTGGCAAGGTGTGCGGGTGAATATGGGCAGGCACCTAGAAGAGTTTTCACCTCCAGCGACATAGGACTTCACCCCCAGCAAGTGCAGGAGCCTGATGAAGTGACAACATTTGAGAAAGGGGCGGCCTGGCTGTGCCAGAGGGACGCAACTCCTCACGCTGTGCTGGGGCCTGGCCTACACCCACCGAGCGCTATTTGTCACCCTCAGGGGGGAGAGAGGGTCCCTGGATCCGAGGGCGCTGCGGCTAAGCCAGAGACCCCCCCCCAGCTGTGTCAGTCACTCCTGTCATCAAGTAAAGAAACAACAGAAGCCAAAGTCAACTTGAAAAATCATAAAGGAATCATAAAGGAGTCTGAAACCCCCCACTTTCAGACTATCCCTGAGTGAGCTGGGAGATAGGCGAAAAGATTACAGACATCATCAGGCGAGCAAATTACCAGCTGGTTGCTCCACCAGCACTGGGATACTGGGGCAAACTGTGAGGAATCAGAGGGCAAGGAAGCCCAGCAGCTGGAATCCCTCGCTAGGGACTGGGGCAATGACAAAGGGGTTGGAGAATGGGCAACAATCCGCAGCCTCTGGAGGCAGCTCCTGTCGAGTGTGAAAGAAGAGTGTGCTCGAGGAGGATCTTGTAAGCTGCCGAGGCAAGCGGACCACCACCGAGGGAGATATCCAGTACATGAGGGAATTAGCCATGGTGGAGGTGGTCTGCAGCAACCTGGACAACAACCAGGCATCCAAAGATCCAGATGAGGTCCAGCATGTGTGGACTATGTGGCAGAAGTGTGTACGGAGCACATGTGTGCCAGCACCCTGACTATAACGGGTTGGATGGACACCAAGGCACCAGCGGTGGGCAGATTGGCTAGCCAGCTCCGGCAGTTCAGAGAACCTCTCTTCTTCCCCAGCCCTCCATGCCTGCATCTCAGCTGTGGAGAGGCTGTCCCAGCAGCTCCAGCAACTCAAAGAGAGTCTCTTCCTCCTCGTCCACACTGGCCAGCACCTCAGCCATCAAGAGTCAGCCTTCTGCTGCTCAAGGGAAGGGGTACCGCGGGTGCATCTGCATGACCACGGGGAGGACGTGATGAGGTGGGGTGGTGAACCTGCCTTGAACCTAGAAGCTCGGGTACATGAACGGTGAGGAAAAACATATTCAGCTTAGCATGCAACTTAGTGGAGTAAAGTTGCTATAAGGTTGAGAAGTTTTTTAGTTAATGGAAACATTAAGAAAATATTCTCTGGAGTGGCTGGGGATGCTTCTTGCCCCAGGAGGTGTGACAGGTGACAGACTGGCCAGGTCAGGGGTTTAACCCGTTGGTGAAATCTCCCCATTGCTGCTGCTTCAGAGCAGACAGCGTTTGGGTTGTCATAGCTGCAACAGGCTAACTTGAGCAACTGTCACGCGGCAGATTTACCGAGGCAGTGGCTTCTGTGTCAGGCCACTAGCTGTCACTGCTCTCCCCAGCTACTTCAGCCTCACAGAGAAGCGAGGCATCGCACTTTTTTTATTCTCCGTAGTCTTCAAACTACTTTTACCAGTGCGGTGTGTTAAAAAAAAAAAAAAGCGCTGAAGCTTCTCAGTCTGGAAGCAGTTCAAAGGAAAGAATATTTCCAGTTCCAAAAGTCACTTATTTTGATGGTCAGTGCATTTCCTTTCAAAACCCAATCTCCAAAACGCACGAATCATTTACATCATTTCTCTTTTAGGGCACAAACAAATTGTGCCCCCCCCACCCGCTCGGGGCTCCCCCGCCTGTGGAGCCGGGTCCGCAGCAGCGCCGGGAGCTGCAGGACGCTGGCTGGGGCGAGGGAAGCCTTTGCTGCAGGATGGACGCGGAGCCGTGACTTTGCGTGCTGGCTCACCAGGCAGCGCTCCGCAGCAACTGGCTTCGCGTGATCGTACACAAAAGCGAGTACTTGCACCAGAACCGGTGTCTTAAAACTAGACCTTTTTTATGCCTATGGCCTTTACACCAAATGACTCACATCAGCTGCAATGTTCATATTTTAGCAGTTATTAAATGTCAAATTATAAAAAGGAAGTGTTATCTAGAAGTAACTAGTAAAATCTGAAACAGCTACTGACAGATTAGATTACTTCTTTTTTCTTCCACAAAAACATAAACACTCATTTTACAAAGCTTTACTCCCTGCAGATGATTGTGATGCCCTCTCTGTGTGACCGGCTTCTCCGAAACAGAGCACGGTCAGGAAATAAAGCATTTTTCCCTCTTGGCTAGTTCTGATGAAAGCTCTCCAACTTGCACATTGTGTCTGAACACTTCTTCATTCATAGCATGTGCCCGCTGAAAACTGTTTTCTGTTTGCAGCATTTGAGCTGTACTATTTATAACCTAGTTGAACAATGCTAACTAGAGGCAGTAAAAGGTGTGTGTTTCATATGCAAATCACTAGCAATAATTTTGTACAATTACACTTAGTTGCTTGCATCATTATTTTCAGCACCAACATACAAAAAAAAACCAACAAAAAAAAAACAACATGGGTTTAGCAGGAGAACACTAAAGGAAAAATGTCTGCATTAGTAAGACTTACTCTTAATAAAACAATTTGGTTGCTTTTGCCAACCTATGGAAATTAATTTGTTAAAATTTTATATCAATTTACAATAACTGAATATCCCTATCTCTGCTCAGGTGCTGTAAATGGCTTTTCGATGTACTTATGCTAAGATAAGATATCTTTGCAGGAAAATAAATGGGGTTTAAACATCTAGTATTTCTTAAACTGGTGCTGCTAAAATTAGTCACATTAGTAATGACTGGAAATATTTCCTACATAAACTTGTATGAAAAGTAATTGCTTTTGATCACATTTTATTGTAGTAATAGCCATCGAGCATGTGATTTCTTTTTTTTTTTTCTGTTTTTGTACATGCAGGCCTCCACACCTACAATTTTTAGAAAAAAATCAGTCCAGATTAAATTTTCCAGTTTCAAAGGCAAATTTCTTTTCTGTTGTATAACATGCACCCGCTTTCTAAATACGTGACTGTTCTCTGAGTCACTACTGTAGTTTGGGTTAAAGCATCTAGTAGCCATGAGCCGGAGCTGCACATTAATGCAAGGTCAGAAGGAAAAGTTCCTGTCCACCTGAAGGGCAAGGTTCAGGAGTAGCTCTGCAGAAGGAGTGAGGGTAAAGAACGAAATGGGAAAATCAGGAGCTACTCGTAAGGCAGTGGCTTGTTTGGGAGAGAGATCGAACAACGTCATGTCCATGATAGAAGCAGCTGGGATCCAAAACACCTGGAAAGGCTGTTTCAGTTTCAGGTTCTGAAACAAAGAGGATTCTTTCCACAAAGATTTCTACCATCTGAACACTGCTACTTCCATTTAAAAAAAGAGAGGTCTGTACTTATCAAAAAAATACACAGCAAATCAGCAAGCTGGGTTCTAAAGAAACCCATTTTTCTACACTGCTTACCAAATTATTATTATTTTTTAGATATTGTTGCAAATACTTGAATTTAGATATCTTAATGAAGTATGAGACTACGCAACAGGAGTAAAGCATTATTTCTCTATGTAATGGGCAGGATATGGATCTGAGGGTTAAGTTCACAAGAATGTGCAGTTTGCACTTGACTGGGAGACGTGGACATCTTTGAGAGAAAGGATTTCTCAGGCTGTACTTACCTGTTTTTTATGTAACAGAATTTTGAAGAGCAGACCTGTACGGGATAAATGTGTGATCATTCGGCTTGGTCATGGTGTAGATAATACAATGACTGTGCATTAAGTGAGCATTACTTCTTTTTAAATGCAAAGCTGTGAGATAGCATGCAATGGCGTACAGTTCTTGGCTGAACTAACGCGGAGTAAAGAGAACTCCGATTTCATTGCCAAGAGATTAAAAGAGGCTTATGTTTCCAGGAGCGAAATTGCTCAGGCTTGTCAGTTTTTAAACAGTTATGGATGCAACTGATGTATAAGTAAACTGCTGCAGCACAGAAGATTTTAGATTGCTCACTGGGTCAGTTACTCTATTCTTGAAGCTCCGTTACATTTCTTTCCTACTCCATCTTCCACTGCAGCTCTGATATGATTTTTATTTTAAGCTTTTATATCAAATTCTCCTTCCTCTGGTGCTCAACTGTTACATATTTGCTGTCTTACCAGTATGCTCTGGTGGTACTTCAGGCTAGAAAGTCTTTTTTTTTCTTATAATGAATGTTCATTTCATCAAAACTTTTTTTTCTGTCAGCTAAATGCTAAGCATAAGATTTCCAGCCCACATGTGCTTTGAGATGAACTGGCTTATTTTTCAAATCCAAGGATGCCACGTGGATTCTCTATTTTGATATCCTTGATTCAGCAAGCAATGCAATTATGGTATTTCTCTTGCCTGTCTTTGTAAAGTCTAGCTAAATAGAATCTTGAAAAGTTTCCAACAGCAGTTATCATTGTACCTAAGAACAAGATGCAGTGTTGTTATAAAATTAAAAAAAAAAAATAACAATTTTGTTCTGAGAAAAAAAAAGCTATTAACTGGCACTCTAAACCAGTGTTTCCCAATCGGTGCAGCGTGTGGCTGGCAGAACCCTCCAACACCGCTTGCAGCCATAGGAAGTTTGAAAATCTAAATGAAGTTCAGGTGGCTGCTGCTGTTCTCTTTTGCCTGGGTTACAGCAGTGCAGGGACACTGCCCGCGGCACGTTACTCCTTCAGTGTTGTTGCCTGTGGGCCAGCAAAGGCTCTAAATATGACTGTGCAATGTGTCCATACACGTCCTTTCAGTCTGACTGGTAGTGAAAAGTATTAAGGTATGTGAAGTTGGTCATGTGATGTACACTGTTGTGTTATTTGCCATTAAATATTTCAGGGTTTTATAAACTTTGAATCACAGACCACCTTTTACCGCAGATCCGATGAGTTAATTGGACTGATCTTTTTATTTTTGATTTTGGGACTTTCTCTGAAGGTCCTAAAAATCGCTTTGGTTCTTAATTCTAAGGCAAGGCGGAGGGTTTTAAAACCCATGTGCTTTCCCGACTCCCCTCTGGAGGGCAATCCAGCCCGTGCAAACCGGGCTCCTGCCGCTCCCGGGCCAGAGCCCTGGGGACGGCGTCGATGCTGGCCTCCATCCTCCACGCAGTGCCCTCCGGCCTCAGCTCTCAGCCCAAAGCGTGCCCGGAGTGTGCCAGAAGGCAGCTGCTGGGCGCTGGGCTGCCGTGCAGCGGCAGGGATCAGACGTCAGGCAGACGGATGCCCGGCTGCTGGTGGGGGTCATCCCTTTGGGCAAGGGACTTGTCTTCCCGTTAGGGTCTTAGCGGAACACGCGTACGCATTGCAGAGGGCCGGCTCTGCGCACAGGAGTGCACTGACCGCTAAGGCTGTTTCTCTTCTGCTTTCCGTGTGGATTCCATGACTCCCGGGTCTGGCTGCAAGTTCACTTAATTTCAAGACACATCGTGGAGAAAAGTGACAGACGACATGCTGGTACCATAGCGGTACATTTTACGGAACCAAACTACCAAAACTGGTGTTGAAAGTGCTTTCGACATCACATGCCGCGTCTCTGCCTACTCGGTGCTGCAGGATATTGCAAGAATTTACAAGGAGCGCGGCTGAAGGCTCTGGCTTGGGTTCTTGCTTATGCTAAATGTACGTGACAGAGGAAGCGAGGAGGCCTCCACGTTTGGGTTCATTCCCTCATTTCACGCTGCTGTACCATGCTGTGCCCCTCCGCGTGCTGGGCTCTGGCTCCCAGCTCGGGGCCAGCCGCGGCGATGCGCACTGGCAGCCTCGCCGCCGTCAGGGGATCTCCAGCCGAGCAGATCCGTCCAGCTATCGCACAGAGGGTCTGGCACCCGGCGCTTCCTGAAGGTAAACTCCTAGCGACCCTTACAAACCTCTGCACAACTGCAAATTGAGTTTTCAGCTTTCACATTTTTGTTGGGTGCTGATGGCTGAAATCTCGTTTCGGTTTGGTCGAGTGAGAAATGGCCCATTGTTTGCACTCGAGAGCAATGGTGATTTTTTCCCAACGAGTTCCCCTGTCGGAGCACCAGAGCGTCCCTCGCCGGTGACCTGGAATTTTCCAGAGATTGCCGCAGAGTCACAGAGTGGCTTTTGAGCCAAAGGCATGAAGGGAGAAAAATGAACGTTTGAATGAATGAGCTGTGTAGTGCAGGTTCAAATGGTGAAGAAATTGGGAGTTGTCTGGCTGGGAAGACAATCTAAGCTCGCTACCTGCATTGCCTGGAGACAACTTGGCTTGCTCCCTTTTCAGTGAATGCTGTTATTGCAACAATATGCTCGCGTTTCTTTATGCTTAGCTGAGGCCCTTCAGGTCTCCTCCTGGGCTTGGGTCCCTAGTAGCTACAATGCCTGGGGCCAGCACTGTAGAGCAGAAATGAGGTGGAGTTCAAACTGGCAAGTATTTTCTCAAGGGCTCTGAAACTGAGTTTGGGATTCTGTTGGCATGCCCTCGCCTTATGGTTGCCTTTGCTTAATCCCACTAAGTAAAGGGTTCGAGTAAAATCCAACTGGGATACAGCACTACTTAGCAGCTGGGCCAGGTGTTAAAACATGATACCCTTTAAGTAAACCTTCAATTAGCCTTACGATAAAGGCAGAGGGCAAATCGTACTACAAACTTCACTCTTCATAGTGGTAACAGGCTTGGAATTCTAAGTTATTGGGAAGTGCTCTTTATCTCTAAAGAGTAAAAGAATTGCTAGCTGTAGAACACTTGTCTTGTTAACAAAATGTATTCTTCACTCAAGTGATTCATCCGAGTAGTTATAAAGCTGGTAGTTCCTGCTTTTAAGGGTTCCTTTAAACTGTTGTCTATTAATAACAACAATAAAAAGAGCAGCCAAAGTTAAAATCAACAAACTATTGTCTGTTAGGATTATTCATGGAATACGACACTGTGAATATGCCGAGAGCCCTAAATTCCAAATTTGGAAGAACCACATAAATGGAAGAATGAAATTTTAGAGAACTGTTTCTAATGGAAGCACCTAAAATCCAAAACTTTTTTTTAAGATCCACTGTTTGTATCGTTCAGTCCTAAGGAAATCGCAAACATCCAGGGAAGTGCTGACTGGGGGCAGCAGATTTATCTGAGATTTTTTTTCCTGGAAAGTTATTTCTCAATTGCTTGACTTGCATGTTTTTCTATGTGCTCCTACTGAAGAAAAAAAAAAAAAAAAAAGTTGGTTTATTATAGTAAAATGCAGTGTCACAGATAACAAAAGCTTTATCTGTAAAGTTTACAGCAAATGTGTTGTGCCTACGCATTTACTTGCCTGGTGTGTACTCGCCTCGCTACTTCTATTTAATAGTTCTCTATGCTGGAATCCATCACCCTTCATGGCAGGATCCGTCCTCACCTATTTATTTTTAATAAAGTAACACCTTTAGACTCGACTCCTTTTGCTCTGGAAAAGGTGAAGCAATTACAACGGAAGCAGAGCGTTTGGCTGTGCTTTTATTAAAAGGCAACACGAAGCTATCTGATAGGAACAGCAGCACCGGCCGAGCTCATCGTGCCAGGAAAACATCGCGGGACAAGTTGTCAATGCTGATACGCGGCTGATTTCTCAGTCACTGCGTATAGTTAAAAAATGCAAGTGCCGTAACCGGCCAAAGATTGCAAAACTGGACTTTCCTCCCCCGCATCGATATATGTATACGGAGATACATATATTTAATGCCCGGGGAAGGGCTGGTGCTCCCGCAAGCTGCCGGCAGCAACACGCCAACCGAGCGGCACGCTGCC
>VXAA01007166.1:92128-110376 GCA_013399115.1 Anseranas semipalmata | reverse complement strand
GGGGCGAGCGGGGAGGGGGCTGCGCCTGCCGCGGCGCCGTGCCGTGCCGTGCCGTGCCGTGCCGTACGTACGCGGCTGGCCGCCCGGGCACGCACAGGCGGTGAGCTGCAGGGTGAGTGCCCGGGTCCTAGCCGGCCCGGGGGCTGCTGCCCTCCGGTACGGGGAGGCGGCGGGCTCCGCAGCTCCCGCGGTAGCGGCTGGGGTTCGCAGCCCTTGCCCCGGCTGTCCGCGGCTGTCTCCGACGCCCGCTGTCGGCCGGGGCGCTCCGTCCCTGCGGGCGCGGCCCCGGGGGTTCTCCGGCAGCCCCGCTCCAGCAGCGCGGAGCAAGGAGTTCCCCGGTGCCCTCCCTCCCCGCGGGGCCGGGGCAGCTGGGCTCGCTTTAACGGGGCTGGCAGAGAGGGTTCGCCCTTCTCTTCCCCTCCTCCCTTCCTCCCCCCGGGCCCGTCCTTGGAAACGCTGTTTGTTTTGGTCGGCGAGTGCCAAACTCCTGCCTCTGGTAACTGTTACAAACGTGGGGCCGGGGGAGGAGGCGGGCAGCGCAGCCGATGGAGGAAGAGGAGGGGCCGGCGGCGGGAGGAGGGCTCCTGCGGGGCTGCCCGCCGGGGGCGGGCGGCCCTGCCGGGGGGGGCCGCGCAAGTAGCGCGCTGGTCCCGGCCGTGGCCTGTTTGTGGAAGCCCTCAGCGAGAGCCGCTTGAAGGGAGGAGCTCCGCGGGTGGGAGGGTAAAGGGGAGAAGCGTCTGCCGTAAGCTGTCAAAACGAGGAGATCCGGTGACTCGCAACAAAGGCGCTTTTCTGCTCCCGTGCCCTGGGACCGCAGGCTGAGCGCTGGCAAAGGTGGAGTCGGTGAGAGCGACACTGGAGCCCGGAGTGATGCCAGCTTGCACGCAGTGGGGGCATAAGCCCAGCAGAGTGAACAAAACGAAGACCTTTATAGTGGTAAAACTGGACAGAGCACTTCAGCAGCCTGCTTGGATGGAGGTCTTACATGAACAAAGCAGGGCTTTGGAAAAACTTTCCTTGAAGATATTATCTGAAGGAAAAAAACCTTCCAAACTTTCTTCCAGGTGCTTCAAAAAAAAAAAAAAAAAGCCTTCAGGAATAAAGAAAGTGTGTGTTCTCTAAATCTAATTTGATTTTGTGATCTTGGTCACACCCCAAGCGATCAAGTTGGCTGAAGTGGTGACTGGATAAGAGCAAGGTGCCTTTAGACAACTGCAGTGTTGTCCGTTGCGTGTTTCCTACACAGAATAATCCAGAGCTGTCTAAACAGCAGCAGAATCCATGATAGTTTTGTTCTTCCTTGTTAAATTAACTAGAAGCTTGTTTGCAGAGGAAAAAAAAGAAAACTAATGCTTTTTACGTTTAGAAGGTATCTTTAACTCGGTCTCGCATGTAGAGCTTATCTTTGAAAAACTGCAAAATGGGACTGGTCAAAGGAAAGCATGCAGTGTAATGAAGTCTGACGCCAATTTACCAAACCAAATATAGTGGTAAACAGTTTGTTTTAATGCAAGAGGAATAAAGCAGGTTGTAACCACAGGCGAACCCTTTTATAGAATAGGATATTAAGTGCTGTATTAAAACAATAACTTAATATGTAATACTCAATGAACAACTTAAGAATAAGAAGATAGTATTGTTTATTCAAGATTGTGAGTTACAAAGAGGTCCTGGGAGGCTGAAGGGCTTTCTGAAATGTTTTTACTTGGGAATTACATTAATCTAAACTTAAAATTACATGTGAACTTGGCCCTCAGTAACTTCTGAGAAGCTCTGAACTGTCTACAAAAACATAAGGAAAAGCTTTTTCAGTGTATGCTATAAAGAAAGGACTAAGTAACGCAGTCCTCTATTGTTCTAACTAATTAGAAAAGCCCTTTTTGGTTTGTACTTTGATGTTCTCAATGAATGTTCTTTCCTTTATCCTTTCTAGCTGTTGTACAGCATAGTTAAAAACTGTAGATGGCGCATCCAGATTCTGCTTGTGTATTCACCTGTCTTTACTTTGTGCTTGCTGCCTTCTCTATCTTTTAAACTTAGAACTTAGCAATAATGTTCTGAACTTGCAGAATGCACTCATCTTCTTCCTTACCATTCTATTTGGCGCATGCTACTAGGAAATATACTCACTATGACAAACATTGCAGTGTTTTTTCCTGTGTGCCATCTAATGTTGGATTGTTAGAACTTATTAAATGAAAGTCTTCAGAAGCACTCTACTGGCATTTCTGCTATCTGTATGTGTGCACCTATTGTAGGAGCAGGTATGGTCTCAGTATATCAAAATAAGTCATAGGTCTCTTTGGAGATGCAAGTGTTTGTTGCTGAAAGATCCTTTGCTAGGAGTGCTATGTAAAGACTTAAGGCGGAAATTAAAATTCTGTGTACATTTACTGTTTGGTCTTGAGGATAAGATTGTGATAGAAGATGGCAGTGCTGACTTGCTTCCATGGCTGGTTTGGTACTTCTGTCAGGAGCACTCTGCAAATCTGAATATTTGCTAATTTGAATATTTGTTGTTAGAATTATCATACAGCTAAGAGGAAGTTCTTGAAATGATGTATTTTTATTTTTTAATAGCTATTTGATCTCTTCCATGTTCTCTTAATACCTAGACCTAAGCAGTAGACACATCTTGAAGCGCTCATACTAGGCGAGTGATTTACAAGACCTTTTGGGCCAGTACACATCTAACAATGCTAATCACTTTTTTCCATGGACCACATGCAACATTAGCCTTTTGAAGGTTAGTTATTTAATGTATGAATGAAGAAGCTTTATACATGATTAAAGCCTGGAAATAGTGTGTTCTGGTGTTGATCCAGAAGCAATAGATAGGGGAGTAACATATGTTTTTCAGGCTCTGTAGGATTACTATAAGTAAGCAGTTCCACATCAGGAACCTACAGTGTTTCTACATTTAGGTTACTCATCACAACTAGTTTCTAGTCAGCTTTAGCTTTGAGATCTGTAACACAGATTTTACTAAAAGGAATAGCTTTACTCTTGCATAACATGAACTAGTGAGTCATTCCTAATTGTAACTTTGACAAATACAATTTCCAAGTCAAAAATATCTTGGAGCCTTTTGGTTTTCCAGGTTTTCTGGCAACTTGCTGTTTTGTGTAGACAATACTACTTTAAATGTTTGTTTTCAATTTTGTTAGTGATTTTTTTCACTTCTAATAAAACAGTTATAATATTAAGGATCACAACTAAAGCTGTAAGTCTCGAACCTGTGGCCTCCTATGCACTGATCAAAAGTCTTTTACTGGCTTCTCCAGTAAGTTAATAAGCTGTCAGCTGTTCTTGCTGTTATGATTCTCTTAACAACAACAACAACAAAAAGGATAAAACATAATAGCAAAAAGGCACTCAAATACATCTTTCCTCCTGGGGGAGGAGGAGGAGGAAACAAACACTTCTCTGTTAATCATCTGGGATGATTAACAGAGGAGTATTCATCAGTGGAATAACTCATCAAGTTATAAAGGTCTGTCCACTATGAGCTGGTACTCAAGAAATCAAAGCTGTAACTGGGAACCAACATAAAGAAATCTTCATCTGCATCACCTTTTGTCTACCTGTCAACCCCATGATACATTGATTAACCTAAGTACACAGAAGGATCATCCTTTTACTGTCAAAAGTGGCATTTTCCAAGTTCAGTATTGTTGCAAAGTACAGTATCCTGTGCCTGCTGAAGTTGATGCTACTTAATCATAAATGAAGTCATCTTACTTAAACTTGCTGATGGAAGGCATTGCTGGCTGTGTCTCTTAATAAAATCTACTATAGAATGCTTTGTGGCCATATTCAAAGATGGACAGCTACTTTTGGTATCTGGGCCAAATTCCTTTGGGAGTAGTTATGACTGACTTCCAGTTTCCTCATCTTAATATGATTATTAACATATTTTTTGCTTCCTGTGTTAGAACTACTAATCATCTCCATTGAACTATGCAGCTGTGCAAATTCTCTGTAGTTGCAGATTATCTGCCTGGGAGGCAGTTTCCTTATGTAGACAGACGCACGATGTAGCATGACACTCTGCAGGATGTTGTTGCATATGCTGAATGTAGTGCTAGAGGCTCAGAGTTGCTGTTTGAATTAAAACAAAAAACTGTCTACCCTTTCCCCCCTAGAAGGAATATTTCTTGGGTCTATGCCATTGTCATATCTGATTCTGAGCAAAGACCCACCTAAAGCAGCAGGCCGGACTTCTTGATACACCTGGACAGAAATTTAGCATTCTGAATAATTTGCCCGTTCTTCCCCAGCAACTTCTCTGTTTGCTTCAGAGTTCTTGCACTCAGTGCAGTCTGTTTGTGGAAGGAAGCTAATTGCTAAAAACTAGATGGTGAAGTCAGGTGGGGGATGGTGTAACACAATGAGAAACGCTTTTACATTTTGAGACTGAGAACTTCCAAGATTCTGACAGCAAGCAACTTTGGGATTTACTATGGGTAATCCTTTTTTTTTTTTTTTTTTTTAAATCTAACCAACCTGGTTTCATAACCAGAATGGTTATGTTATCGAGACAGTAAGGTATGAAACAGCAGAAAGTACAGGTGTAGTTCATTAACAACTGAATGGTTCTGTACATGTCAAGCCAGATCCTTTTTATAACACTTCTTGAGAAAGGTGACTACTTGTTCCTTGTTCACAGTATAATGATCAGTATTCAACTTTGAGAACCAAAAAACATAGGAAGTGCTAGTTTTGTGGAAAGTGTGCTTGTCTTTCCAGGTCTTGTTTACTGTACCAGCTGAAGTGAATCACAATGCCTCTCAGCGATGACCAGAACAGTGATTCGGATTCTTCACGCCTCTCTGAAAGCACAGCTTCTTCTAGTGACTCTGAATATTCGAGACAGAGTTTCAACAGTGATTCTTCAAGCAAACCCAGTTCCCCAGCTTGTAAGCCTATTTCAACCTTACCTGCACTGTTCATAGACACAAGACTAACCTATTCTATTTCTCTTTCATGTAGCGAGTAGAACCTGGGAGTCTGAATCCGTGTTTAAGAGTACTAAGAGAAAGGCACATCTTTCTCTTGGCTATGAAGCAGCACATCTTTTTGTGTGTGGAATACCACTAATAATTGCATCTGTGGGGGCTTCCTGGGTGCTTATTCACTTCAGAAAGTGTAAGGAAAGGGAGCCACCATGGGCATCCTAGTCTTAAGCTAATCTTGATGTTGGTAACAGTCTCCAACTCAACCAACTATGGCTTTATGTGCAAAGGGTGGGTTTCTTCTGTTTGGTCCATACAGTTCAAAATTAAATCTATTATAACATAAAATTAATTTATAGGTTACACAGAGTTGCATGACGTTAATACTATAATTTTTTTATTCTTTTATAAATACTAGGATCAAACAGAAAACATGCATTTTCACAAGGAAGGTATTTTGAATGAGTAATGATAGAATCTTGGTTAAAATGTGCTTAATGTTTGTATCTGTAAGCATTCTCAGACCATGCATACTCAATTAACATCTATACAAATGAAATCTTATATTAAAACAAGCGTTTTAGTGGAGCTGCAATTGGCAGCTGGCTCCTTAAGCTTCTGAAGACTGGTAATGATAGAAGAACAATCACAAATATTAAATTTAATGGGAGAATTTGGGTTTTAGAAACTTACTCCTGCTTTCAAATATACTTCAGAGTTTCTGTTATGCCCTTAATACATGTTTGTAAAAAGGGAGTATTACTTACGATGCATTGCTGTGGTACATAAGTGGGGGGTTCTGAAGTCAGTTACTTCAGAACCTTCTTTACAGGCAATAAAAGCATGATGTAGCCATTGTCATGTGCTCAGGATTATAATGGAAATCCGGTATCTGCTATTGCCTGTGCTTTTGCTTTGGTGGATTTTAAAGAACAGTCTACAGAAAATCTGTGGAGTATAAGATCCTGTTTTAAATGAAAAAAGTTATCTCAGTTAAGATGCAAAAATATGAAACTTCTTTTCAAAATGTTATGAGGTTTATGTGGTATTACCCACCCGTGTGCACACACCCCTGATAAGCTGGGAGTTTCCTGAGTTAGTGTTTTAAGAAGATATAAAGGCCTAATAATCCTAGCTTGTTTCTTCTAAAGTACTAGAGTCCAGTTACCAAGGAGCAAAATTTCTTGCCTTGTTACTTGCATGCAAGGCTTCTAAATTTTCATAATACTTTCATTTGCATTTATCTACTATGGTGTGTTGACTTGATTGTTTGTTCCAGCAGCAAGTCCTCCCAAGATGGTTACATTTGATGAACTGATGGCAGCTGCAAGAAATTTGACAAACTTGACGTTAGCTCATGAAATTGCTGTAAACGCAAATTTTTGCATAAAACACGAAGACCTTCCGCAGAACAGGTAAGAACGTGAATTTTGCAAAAAGCAGAACAGGTTGAGAAGAGAGGAGAAATGCAGCAGCATTTAAAAGGGAAAAAAAAAAAAAAAACAACCACCAGCATCCTGGAAGGCTGTGGATTTTTATAACACAACTCCAGGAGTCAGAGCTGTCTTGCTCAGAACAAGCTTTGTAGTCCAGCTGAGTTGATGTGCTGTCTTGGACTATATGATGCTCTGTCTTAAATAAATATCACGTGGAAGGTAAAAAGCTAATGCCATATGAACTCCCACAGTGAATATTAAGAGTATCTAAGGGTCTGTTAAGAGCCTATTAAGAGTATCTAAGGGTCTGTTAACTCATAGAGATCTATTCTGTGTAGTTCCAAGTCCTGTGGAAAAGATGAAATGGTGGGCTTCTGTGTAGTCTGTAGTAGTTCCTTGGTCCTGTGGTGATAAGAAGATACAGCTCATCATAAACTTTAATACTACCCCAGAAGAGATGCAAAAGGATCTGGAGATGCAGAGGACGTGAGAACTAATTTCCCCAATGTAGGTAGTTAAAATGTTCTTGATTGCAGACATTTCTAACTTAAAATCTGAACCTCATCTTTGAGAAAATGAATGTAAAAGACAAAGAGATTTTTAATTGCACAAATCCCTGAAGTGATAACTGGCTATATGATTGAACAGTTTTTGAGAAAGCTTAGCACATAACACACAAGGTTAGCGAGTCAGTACATATTTGATAAGGAAAAAGGAAAGGTATCTCTAACTAAATCTGAATTGCTAGCACCACTTACTAAAATAGTATTTTAGGAAAGACTTCTTGGTGTAGATCATGTTTTAGGAGCCAATGATACACAGCACAAGAAAGATATCATTGCAGGTTGTGTGATGGCTGTCAGTGTGGTGTGTGTTTCCCAACAAGTCATTAGGCTAACTTAAAACACTTTCACCAAGGATGAAAGCTATTTAGTAGTCTCTTTCTCTGTCTGTAATTGACTTATTCCACAGCTTAGCAGGCACGGTGAAACAAATTGTACACAAGGCGTTTTGGGATCATTTGGAATCGGAACTGAATGAAGATCCTCCAGAATATGAACATGCTATCAAGCTCTTTGAGGAAATTAAGGAGGTAACATTTTTTCCCCCTCCAATATTTTGGCAAATTAGGTCTGAGAGTCTCTTACTTCACTGGAGGGTCTGTTAACTCATAGTAAAGCCAACACCTTCAAGTTTCTGCTTCTAAGATGAAACCATGATTACTTAGAACTGCAAATAGATGTCTATAATATATCTGTATTAACTGTGAATATGCCCACACACATAGTGGCGTGTCCAATCAGCTTTCATTGCAGGACAGTTAGCTGCAAGTCATCTCTTTTCTCAAAGCTTTGCATCTCTACTAGTTTCTGTTTGGCTACATTCTCTGAGTTCAAGGCATGACCAGGAGTGTAAATGTGATTGCACCTGCCCAAATAGATTTGTTCATGATCATTGCAGGAGGAAAAACACAAATCTTCAATCCTGGCACAGTACTATGTCTTTCAAAAATGAGGAGGCTGCCCTGTAAAGCAAACATTTACTAACTTAAAATTCTGAAAGAGTCTCATTGTTGACATGCTTTCTGGTTCACAGACTTTGAGCATTTTTGCAGAACTGTACTGTGATCCTTTTAACATGGCTTTTTCCTGCTACCTTTAGATAATGTCCAGTCTTAATATATCTCGTTACAGTCAGCTAAATACACTTGACACTAATACTAATCTTAATTTAACATGTTCACTAAGTGCTTTGATTTTTATTGATAAGCTGTTCATTTTTTTTTCTCCCTACTTTAGATTCTTCTTTCCTTCCTGACTCCTGGAGCAAACAGGATTCAAAATCAAATTTGTGAAGTTCTAGATACAGATCTTATAAGACAGCAGGCAGAACACAATGCTGTTGATATTCATGGGCTAGCTAACTATATCATCAACACTATGGGAAAGTTATGTGCTCCAATAAGAGACAACGATATAAAACAGTTAAAAGCAACTGACAATATTGTAGAATTACTGAGGTTGGTATTTGGCTGTTTTTATACAAGAAAAAATCTCTACCCTGATAGAGTATACTGGGCAGCGGAAGAAGGGGGAAAAGTCTTAGTCTTCAGTGGTGGCAATTTGCATAACACCTGTTTTCAAAGTATAGGCGAATTTGTACAGCAGAAGCATTAAGGGGGGCGTGAGGGGGATGCTATGACACGCTGTGACTGGAATATTACGTCTATCTTAATGAAATGGGTAGAATACCTAGATTAAAACTGCCAGCTCTGAATCGTTAAGCTGCTGAACAACAACAAAAAAGCACTCTTAAAATAATGTGTTTCTGAGACTGCTGTTTTAGTCTTGTTCATCCTTACAAAATTAAAGGGGCATATTCTTACTGTTCCTTCTTGAACTGTTTATTGCATGCTTCCTTCAAGTATCCTGGCAAATAGGTAAATTGTCTGCTACACTGAAATGCTGATAAAGGAGGCTCCTTCTCCCAGAACTGGGATTACAGTGCTAATGCAGGTGTACTTCACGTGCAGGTTAAAATCAATAGTCTATTCTAATTACCTTATTTTAAACTCTTTCCTCAGACAAATATTCCGTGTTCTGGACCTGATGAAAATGGATATGGCTAACTACACAATTCAAAGCCTTAGACCATATCTTCAGCGTAATTTGGTGGACTACGAAAGAACAAAATTTCAGGAAATTCTTGAAGAAACACCAAGTAGGTATCATGCTGTATTTCATTTAAGCCTTTCTTTAAATAGTTTTTTTTATTTTAAGACATACTATGAAATCTCTCAATTGCCGTTAATTTAGAGGAAAATTCCGATTTCTTTTCTGGATCTAGTTAATACAAAAATTCTTTGACAGACAAGCTACCAATAGGCAATTGCTTGCTTTGTTATTAAGCATCTTCATCCCTTACCTGGGGCATTTTCTGACAAATGTGTATTTGTCTAATTGATTGGTATCTGAAAAACAAACAATGGCTCTTACTGCCTGGAGGCAGAAGCCCTGCATGTTGAAGGATGAGACTTTCTCTTTTGTAGCTGGCAAATCTGTTGGTCTAAGGTAAACATAGAAACCAGTTAGAAACCAGGCCTGAAAATTGGAGGGGACAGGATCAATTTTTTTCATAAACAAAATACAGGCTCTGAGAAGTTTCTTTAGATCAGCTTGATCCGCTGGTATAGATTTTGTATAATACCACTAAGGATTCTTTAGGAGAACATTTTTAAAGGAAAACAAAAAGTAAGCTTACTAAACATCTGAAGCAGAGGCTTCTAAAATGGGAACACTGAGCTACTGATAAAGCCTGCAGTGTTTATATATGCAGCCTGTCAACTCTTTAAAAGCATTCATTTGTTGTTAATACAGTTTCTTTTACCTCTTCTTTCCAGTCCTGTGACCTTCCTGAAAGAGGGGAAAAATGGTTTGGGAACTTGGACTTTGAGTTTTTTTTTTCCCCAAAAAATCTTGGTTGAAGTCTAACAATTTATTGTTGGGTTTGTGCAAACTAGCTAGAATATTAAGGTGATCAGTGGAGATGGTCAGTGGAAAAAAGTGAGGGAGGGATTGACTTCTGTGAAGGCTTAGCATCCACTACATTTAGTTTTCAGAAGTACATTAATCTTATTTATGTAAACAATGTATTGTTATGTATTTACATAACTCTTCCTCAAGCTACTACTTATTTTGATGGAAGCATGCAATAAATCTGTGCTGATTCACAATGCTTAGGTGCTCTGGATCTCACAACAGAATGGATAAAGGAATCAATAGAAGAAGAATTGTCATCTGTTTCTGATGAATCTTCGTCATCCCCTGGTGCTGATCATAGTTCTAAATCAAATATTAGTCCTACACTGGTGCTAAACAATGGCTACTTGAAACTGTTACAATGGGATTACCACAAAACAATTCCAGAGGTAAGAAGTGTCTTCACATTTCTAGCTATATGAAAATACTGGTGCAGTATAATAATCCTGCTATTAATGACAATAGATGAAATATTTTCTTGCAGTTCTTAATCTTCTGAATAGTGAATTTGGAAATTGGAGAGTATATGCTAGTCTAGTTTTCTGTACTATGAGATAGGCAAGTAATCAACTAGAAAAGTTTAGGTTGTTTTCTCTATCCAGTCATAGCTCACCAGCTCCACCCTAAGAGTAGTCTTAGCCATGGTCAGAGGCTGGGCCTTGCACTGACAGCACTTGGCTTTCTTTATCTTCTTGAGAGAACTGTCTGTAGCATCTTGTTTTCGCTAACAGCAGAAACAGGAATTGGTGGGATCAAGCTGTGAATCATTCTTGCTCTATAATAGAATCATTAAAAAGTTGAAGCCCTCTACAGTAGATATTCACCCTTTCTCTATGCATATAAACTATTGCTTCAGGAATCACTGAGTTTTCCCTCCAACTCCTGATTACTGGCCTCTGCCACTTTAAATAAAGATGGTTTGAAATTGGTGATCAGTCAGGGCTAAAATTATCAAATGCAGTGAGCACCTTAGCTGTACTTAATGGGTTGGCAGAGAATTTGCAAACTACGTGGGGATGCTCTTAGTGCGCTCTTGAAGTGGAAGAAAGGGGAAACTACCTTGCTCTTAACTTCCTTCCAACAATTTTGAATAAGTGACGCACAGGTATTCTCTCTATCTAGGTTATCACAGTATGAAACTACTATTGAACAATAGAATGTTAATGCCCTGCTTCTCAGTGGAGGGATTTAGTTAGGAAGAACTCTTTCTAACCTTTTTTAAAAACAAAAACCAAAAAACTAGATCTTGCTGATGGAATTACATTCTTGGTATGATCAACTGGCTTTTTGCCTCTAGCAGGTTATAGATGACTTGCAGAACCTGCTCTGGTGGTTGAACTGGTTTGTCATGCACAGGTGTTCATCACTGCCCATCAGTTGCAGATTATGGCATTTTTCAAAAGACAGATGAATCCAGGAGACTATTTTGTCTGTAACCCTGATCACTACAATGTCCTCTGGATCCCCAAAGTATCCCACATTGTGGGCTGAATTGTTGGCCACAGATTGCTGTCAGCAATGAAGAGGAATAAGATGCAATTTCTTCAGTGTCCTCTGCTCTGGAGGCATTACCTTTCTTCCTCACCACAGACTGACTTCTGGTACTCATAATACCACTTTGTGCAGTAATGAATATTCAGAATGTTTCAGCTGCTGTCTCTTCTGACTATGCATATTTGTTATTTTAAAACATTAATGCTTCATGACTAAATTCTATCTGTCTTCCTTCCTGCCTCTTTCCCTCCATATTCCTAAATTGGTTTATTGTTTTGCTTCTAGACTCTAATAACAGATGAAGTTCGTCTTCAAGAGTTGAGAGAAAAGCTGAATCAATTAAAAATAATAGCTTGTGTTTGTCTCATAACAAACAATATGGTGGGTGCAGCAATTGTAGATGTGCCTGATTTTGCTGACCAACTGAAAAGGATCTCAGTTCCTCTTCTTGAAGGCATGAGCAAGAAGTAAGGCCTTGTTTATCACTTTTCATATTTTTTTAACAGGAAATACCAAGTGGATCTGAAAACTCTTGGAAACAATTGAGATGTCATAGCCACTGCTTGTTGATAATAGGAGGATACTAAATTTTAATCTGCATCTAAGTCGTAAACAATGGAAGTCCACTGTGTGTGACTCATGTTTTCGAAGTTATATTTTAATGAAATCTTAGTCTTGATGGTATAACTTAGACTTTGGAGCCTAGCCCTAAAGTTCATTTGTATGGTCCTAATAACACCAGCCACAAGTACGGACTGGGAGCCAAGTGGCTAGAGAGGAGCTCTGCAGAAAGGGGTTTGGGGGTGCTGGTTGACAGTAGGCTCAACATGAGTTAGCAGTGTGCCCTGGCAGCCAAGAGAGCTAACTGTGTTTTGGGGGTGCATTAACCACAGCATAGCCAACTGGTCAAAAGAGGTGATTCTCCCACTATATTTAGCATTGGTGCAGCTGCACCTTGAATATTTTGCGCAGTTCTGGGCTCCACAATATAAAAAGGATGTTAAGGTACTTGATAGCAGCCAGAGGAGGTCAACAAGGCCAGTAAAAGGGCTCTAAGGTGTGTCTTGTGAGGAGAGGCTGAGGACACTTGGGTTGGCTAGTCTGGAGAAAAGGAGGCTAAGAGGTAACCTGCTTGCTCTCCTCCGTTTCCCGAGGAGGGGAAATAGAGAGAGAGATGCTGCTCTCTTTCTCACTAGTAACCAATGGTAGAATGCATGGGAATGGCACAAAGCTGCACCAGAGGAGGTTCAGACTAGATAGTAGGAAAAATTTCTTTACAGTGAGGGTGGTCAAACACTGGAACAGGAGGTGGCTGATGCCCTATGCCTGTCAGTGTTCAAGAGGCATTTGGATAAAGCCCTTAATATGCTTTAACTTTTGGTTAGTCCTGAAGTGGTCAGGCAGTTGGACTCGATCTTTGTAGATCCCTTCCAACTGAACTATTCTAATACTTGAGAGGCTGTGGCAGTACATTCACCAAGTCATTTTTGCCAGTTGTTTCAAACTTATGCTAGGTAGTTTAAGCTATTTGGCTGCTACTAATACTGCTGCAACTTGCACTTACAAGCAAGTCTGATGGGGTCTCAGTGTCTCAAAATAAATTTTGATTTTACTTTTTCTCATGGAATGCTATGAATCTGGCCCTGGAGAATATGTAAGCATAAGGTCAAAGCGAATTGATGTCATTGCTGCACACTTAAATGATTTTTCCTATTTGAATCCCAATTAGTATCCTTATCTTACAGATGGAGATTTGTCGTGTATCTGTAGAAGTACAATCTGCAAGAGCAAGTGATAACTTTATCTATATTCTCTTATTGCAGAGAGCAGGCTGGAAATGAAAGGGAAAGGAGATGACTGAGTTCACCATAAACTGCTACAGAAACCACAAAAGTTAATGCTTTTCTCTTTCTTCCAGAACTTTTGATTTGAAAGAAGCTCTGAACGCTATTGGTGTCCAGATTTGCAGCAAAGTGAATGGGTCTCTAACTGAAAGAGGTCTTCCCAGTCTTAATGAAGAAATGCAGAATAACTTAATGGGTCAAATTGCTAGTATTGTTGAAGAGAATAATCCTGTCAGTTCCTTGATTGGTTAGTAAGAGAATACATAATTATCTTATTGTATGTGTCTGTCTATATAAGCTGTTAGATAAATTTTAAAACTTCCAGCAATCTCAATCAGCTGTCTAATTTTTTTTAAAAAGGAGTAAAATACTGGGTCAACTAAGAGTAAAGAAATGTTTACCTGTGGACTGTGTTCTTGGTATGCTGCAGAGCATGGTTTGCTGTAGCTACAAATAATTTTAAATGTCATTACAAACAAATCTAGAGATGCTAGAATTCTGGAGGGGAATATTGAAAATGTGTGTGATACTCAGTCTCCATTTTGTTAGTTTGGGGTTTAAACCCACTGTTTTTCTTTAGTGACTCTACTTCATTTTAGGTAATGTAATTTGTTGCAGCAGGTTTATGCTCTGTCTGCCTTGCAGGAGCCAGCTGTCAGAAGCTTTCAGTATTTTCACTCCCCAGGATGGACTTGGGAAGGGGAAAGAGTAGTTAAATATATTGTTGGATTTCTTCTTGTGCTGATGTACAGGGTGCTTGTGAAGTGAGTATGGCTTCATCTTGGATTTACATCTTGTTCTGAGCACACTTTATATTATGTTTCAGATAAACGGATCCAGTTATTCATGAAAAGCTTGCTTGCTCTTCCAAGTTTCCAGAAGTGCATGCCTACTATGCCAGGAGGCCTTTCTGTGATTCAGACAGAGATGGAACTTGTTGGATCTCAGTATGCAAGCATTGTAAACTTTAATAAACAAGTGTATGGACCATTCTATGCAAACATACTTAGAAAACTACTTTTTCCTGAGGCAGCAGTAGGGAAAGCAGAAACAGAAGCACCTACCAATTGAAAAATGACCTATTTCTGTACCCTTTCTTTTATCTTCACAGTCTTTATAATAGAGACGTGGCGATCTGACTCCCCTCCTATGAATAGACCACTCCAGTGACTATTAATGAGACATCTTGTAAAATGCAGATAGTTTCTGAAATCCACTGGAAAGAAATTAATTTCAACTACATATATATTTTAGACTAATAGATTTAATGTTTAATGGATTGTGCCACTTGTAATAGCCAGTGAAATACTACCTTGTGAGGCAAGCATTTACTATGATTTGCAGTGGGAAAGAGCTGGCGAAATACTTTTTTGCCACCATTAAAACAATCTTTTTTTAAAAAAAGATATATTTACATATAGTGACGCAATTATGAGATGACAAAATTGTATATAAAATGTACTATGCTTACATTGTATTTTTTTAGACCAACATCTAATAAAAAAAATCTTTCTGAAAAGACTGAGGCAAAAAAAAAAAAAGGTTCATATTAGGCAAACTTCTGGTACTCCTGCAATTACTGGAACTAGAACTTAGCCTATGTTATGTTAAGGAATGCCAGTATTATAAGCTGTTTTGAGTATAGCAGTTACAGAAAAAGCATTCACTGTTTAAGAACCATTGAATAGTTGTCAACTGTAATGGTGAGACAAAAGATAAACACTTAAGCATCATGTTGGCCATGGGGTTGGGGTGGGGAAGCAAATGTCTGTATATAATAATCTATCTAGTGGAGGTCATACAGATCTTAAGTCTAACCTCTAATATGTGTACATACTGATCTTTGATCTTAATGGGTATTAAGTATTTTTAAGTTAGGGCATTCTGACCTTTATTCTCAAAAGCACTTAACATTGAGAGTGATCTTGGAGTACAGCAGAGCAATTTCACTTTCTGTATTCTGTTGGTTGAGGGCCTAAGTTTTTTTTCAAAATGTATTTTGGGTACTCTTGTGTCTGTAATCAGAAACCCAAATCACTAGTCGTTCTTGAAAATGTGATTAGATTCACTCTCACTGGACTCTGTGGGAAGTACTTTGGCTTTCTCCAAATTCCTGCAGATTAGGCCCCAATACTTTGTTCCCATTTAAGATGAGAATCTTGCATACAGAAATTGAATAGGGTGAAACTGAGAAATGTGGAAGTAAACTTGTATAAGTTTACACATTTTATTTTGCATATTTCAGATTACTGGTAATAGATACTGCTGGAATACTTAGTATAGACATGTTCTTGTCTATGAAATTGAATCATATTTTACTTGAAAATGATTGTTTAATATATTATCATATAATGATCCTTTTAAAATGTCATATATAAAATCCATGTGGTACAAGTTAAATAGCTTGTTTTTAATATTTTATATTACAGTCTATTTTTATTGATACAGAAACTTGCCCATAAAAGCTTAATGTGCCACAATAATTGTATATATACATTTAGTAATGTATATCATGTCTATCATAAAGGTCTAAAAAACTGGGCATTATTAGCACTGTGGTTTTGTAATCCATTTTTACAGAATTGTGTACTCTTTTTAGTAAGGGAAATGACTTTTAGTCAGTTGTTCCTCAGTGTCCAAGGACTTTGGCCACATGTACATGATATGAAAAATTTCTTCAAAATGCCTTGTTAGAAAATAAACTGCTCTAGTGCACTTCTGTTCTATCCCTTGTAAAAACATCGCACAAAATGAAGCCAAATATGTATTTTTGAAGGGAACTTTTCTTGAAGCCTGAAAAACCTGAGAAAGGAACTCTTAGAACATAATTGTGCCACTAGGTAAAACAGGTTTGTTCAAATGAATATGAAATTTTGACATCCAATTCAAAATCAGTAAGAGGAGAATACATTTCAAAAGCAATTGTGGGAAATTAAATCTGAGTGATTTGCTACATCTTTGGAAGTAATCACTTTGAGCTTCAGCCAAAACAGGATCTTATGAACATTGGAAGAATACTTAAAACATGACTTAAAACTTAAAACATGAACTTACTTAAAACATGAACATTTTATCATAATACATTACATACATTCTGTTTTTAAAAAAAAAAAAAAATTTTTTTTTTTTGCAAAGGGCATTTTATAGCATGGCCTGTGTTTCAAGTGCTTGTTTAATGTATCTTAATTTTTATTGTTTCAAACATGGACATTGCATCTGTTTAATGTCATATTGTGCATGCTGTTTATGCTGCTGTGGCTGAAATGAAGCTCTGAAGTTGTCCTTGTAAAACAAGATGCTGTTCTGTAGCAGATTACTTTGTTGAAATACAAATATTTGAGGTTTTATATGCATTAAATTGTTTGTGATACCATTGTGCTGAAATGTCATTTATGCAAATTGTTTCTTAAATGTAATGGATTATGTTAAATGCCGAAGATAAAGGACTGCACTAATATGTTGTGGCTTTCCTCTTTTTCTGTAACTTTTCAATTGCAGCTGGAGTGTAGAATAGTAGCTTTAATCTAGTTGCACAAATAACATTCAAACCAGTTGCTCCATTAAACTTAGCTTTTGGACAAAGTTTATCTATACCTTCTATCTGTACTTGATCATAGCTACACTGTTGGGAATGCCTAAATAGTTAAGTCTCCAGACTGGAGGATGAGGTGGGGTGTAAAGACGTGTACAGAAGGGTAATAAAGGCAATACAGAAGGCAATAAAGACAGTAATAAAGGCAATACAGAAGGCAATAAAGACAGAAGAGCAGATAGTTGTTTGCTGCCTCTTTGGCTGTGAGGACGAGCATCAAAGAAAGATGCTCAGTTTAAAATGCCTGTAATGCGGTGTTTTTTTTTCTTTTCACAACAGTATTGAGATTAGCTGTGGAACACCTTGCCCATATCTGACATATTAGAAGTTTGATTGTCAAGGAGTTGGACAAATGTAATAAAAAAAAAATAGAATAAAATCCATTAATGACCTTTTTTATTAAAGGTGGCTGATAGATCTGTATTGCTGCTTTCCCTAACATTACTCAGGATAACTACATTTTGTCTGGTTGTGAAGTACTAGGGCTACTGCATGTGCACAGAAAATGTCCTGAGAATATGCTGAAAGCATGATGTTTCTTGGACTTTGTTCATTATGCCTAAAACAATGACTGCCACTCCATCATGACTGGATTTGTGAACTGGTTCTTATTTTGACCTTTTGTAATTCCTGATTTTTAACTCCTATGTGAACAATTTACAGTGGCACCAAGGCAAAGTGATGCTAAAGAGCAATACCTGAGAAGGGCATGGTGTTGAATTTGCAAATCTATAAAACTTTTTTGTTTTTTTGGCCAGTTGTGCAGTGGGGACAAGTATTTTAGAGTAAACTTACAGCCGAAAGCTGGTGCTGACAGTTTGTTTCCTGTAACTGAAAATAAAGCATTTATATATAATGAAACAAATTGGGCCAAGAACTTCCTGAAAGCAGGCGCCTCACGGAATCGGTTAGGAAGGATCCCTTAATCCCCTGGCCCCCGTGTTTAATGTGTTAGCTTGCCGCTGTGCAAGCAGTCCCGGCTTGAGGCTGCCCGCGGCCAGCGGGCCGGGCCGCCCGGAACCGTAGGCGGTTACAGCGCGTCCGCGCCCGGAACCTCTGAGCGCCCGCCCGCCGGGGCAGGAGGACGCGTTTGGCTGTGACACCGCGGGTCCCTCGCTGCCAGCCTCCGCCGGGCCTCCCCAGCCGGGCTGGTGATGGAGGCGCTGGCCGCGGAGCTGGGGGCCCTGACGCCGGAACAGGCGGCGGCTCCCGTGAACACGGTGGAGGTGAACGGCAGGGGGGCCGGCAGGCCGCTGGGGACGGGCGATACGCGTCGGGCCTTCCCGGGGGGCGAGGGGAGGTGGAGGTGGAGGGAGAGCGCGGCGCGCATGCGCGGAGCGCCCGGCTGGGTGCGCGTAGGGGGGCGCGGGGCGGGGCGGGGCGGGGCG
>VXAA01007166.1:76766-91854 GCA_013399115.1 Anseranas semipalmata | reverse complement strand
ATGGCACCTGTGGCACGGCCGGCGTGATCCCAGTCACCTCCCCGCTTCGTTTTTGCTCATCTAGATCGACTTGGGGCGTTCTTCTAAATGGATCTGATTTTAAATAATGTTGCTGTCACAACAAAACAAAACAACAACAACAAAAAAACACCAAAAAGGTTCTTATATGTTTGGCCACTCTTTGGCGAGCTACTTCAAGCTGTGGTTTTTTTTTTTTTTTTTTGGTTTCAGGAAAAATGGAGACTTCTTCCAGCATTTCTAAAGGTTAGTGTTATGCACCCACGTCAAGGCATCAATACGTGGTCTCCTTTCTAGCTTCACAGCCCCCTCTTCTGGCTTTTACTATTTCCCAGAATGCTAGTCCACCCTCTGTGTGGATTTTGCATTTTTTTTTACAGGTTGTGCTTCCATCACATTATGGATGAACTGGTTACATAGATTGATGTCTTGATGAAGCTAAGCACTAGTTTGTGGAGGCATCCTTGCAGAGGTCACTGTTTTTGTGTGGCCATTCTGAATAAACAATGTGTATGGTGTAGTGTTCCCAGGTTATTTTACCGTTTCACTGTACCCAAAGACCCAATTCGTGGTCTTTGTATAAGCTCTGTACAGACACTGTGGTTTGTAGTTGTTTTTCTCATAGGAAGCATATAACCACAGATCTACATTCTCCAAAGGCTTGAATATATGTATATCTTTACTCGCGAATATCAGAGCTTGATTGAGCTCAAAGATTACTATTATCTTAATTTCAGTGCTGGTGTCATAATCTGGTATAAGGTGAAGGCACAGTTCTCTTTAAAATGCAATTGGATGTAGTAACAGTACTAATAAACACTTGGAAGTGAGCAGGGGAAAAAGACAGTAGCAAAAAATGTATTGTGAAGATGGCAGATGAAGTCTGATGTGCATGGGTACCTCTGCACCCCTCTCATCAGTCTTTGTAAATTTTGCCCGCTTCCACAAGGTTCTTTTCAGCCTAATTTTGTTAACTTCCTTTTTTTCCCCGTGTACAGTCTCTACACCTCTCTTTTTGTTGCAACCCATGAGAACTTGATCCTTGCAGGAAAACAAGTTTAAAAGTCATTTATGGATTGTGTACCTTTTGACCCTGGTTCAGGGCTATGAAGATGTTTCTAATGCACCCTGTTTCTATTTCTCTCCTAGCAACCCCACAAACTTCCATCACGAGGTTATCTAGTGGTAGCGTCGGAATTCTTGAGACTGTGAAAAATGGAGGGTTGCAGATCAATGCTACAGTTTACTGTATGCTTGATGCCAAGTGTAACCATCCTACAGTGTTTACAGCCAGTGAACCCTTTGCTCTAGGTCTGCTTATGGTTTGAGAAGTTTTTAACTGCAAGAATTTAGCAGAGATTCAAAAAGACTTGTAAATGCTTGTATCTTAATTTCTGCCTTGTATAATTAATGTTAATAAAGCTGACATTATTTGCTGCATGCATGTATTTTCCAGGTGAAAGGACTTGTGAAGCAGCACATAGACTCATTCAACTATTTCATCAACGTAGAGGTATGTTTTCTTGGTGGGAAGGGAGTGGCTGTTAGCAGTCAGAAAAAGCACATGATTCAATTCTTTTTTTCTTTTATTTTTTCAGATAAAGAAAATCATGAAAGCCAATGAAAAAGTTACAAGTGATGCTGACCCAATGTGGTACTTGAAGTAAGCATAAGACTGATTTCCATATCAGTAATAGCATGCGTGCAATAATAGCATGCATACAATCTCATGGGTTTGTTATTGACTATGAAATGTTTATAGGCGTCAGTGTGGGTATGAAGCAAGAGAGTCTTTTGTATGATGTACCTCTTATTTCGAGCATAGAGACGTGGAGGCTTAAAGAATAATTATATTAAGCAGACTTAACTCAGTTGTTAACAATGCTTTATGTCACTATTTTAGTGTAATTTAGTAATTTCAGATGATGAGGAGTTTCTATTTCCCTACTTGCAAAGGTAATTTTTTTTTTTTTTTTGCATGTGCAGTTTAAGTTTTAACTAACAAGTACACGGTTCAAATACAATGGGTTACTTTGGGAAGATGGATGGCTCCTTATTAATCAAAGCAACTTCATTTTTCAGTAGATGTAGAACTCTGCATCCCTCAGGTCGCCTGGAAAATATTTGGCTCATTGCTCATTTTGAATTTTTTATAGGTACCTCAATATCTATGTGGGTACTCCAGATGTGGAAGAAAGCTTCAATGTGACACGACCTGTATCACCTCATGAGGTATTGATGTTTGCGTCAATTGCGTCAAGTTTGCGGAAGATATTCTGTGCTTTGGAGAGATTCTGTTTAAAAAAAAAAAAAAAAAGCCATCTAGTGGTTGCCTCTTGTGCACAGCCACATTGCTGTCTCCAACAACCTGGCTCAAATCTCATTTAAATCAATAGAAAGTAAGGCCAACAACTCAGCCATCAACAGTGCAACTAGGTGTAATACAGAACAGCTCATGGTTCTCACAGATTTGTAGCTAATGTTAAATCAGTAGATAAGAATATGCACAAAATGCATTGGGAAAGATTTTCTATATATGAATGAAATTCTATGCAAAAAATTGTGGCTAATGACTCCTACCCAAGAATCTGGGAATTAAAATGCTTGCTTATTGTATAAGTGACGTGACTTTACAAGCAGAGGAGGGCAAAATAAATGCTTCATGAAGTATAGTAACCCTGAATTTAGAATAACCTACTCTTGTATCTCAGATATATTCTCACTGATGCTTATTGCTAGTGCATTGTTTCTTTTTTTTTTTTCAATGGGTTAAACTAACGTGAAGGCCGTAGTATTTTCTTAAATAGGACATTGATGGGGTCAAACCAGGGGTGCAATTTAAAAATAAAAATAAAAAATAAAAAAGGCTGAGTTCTAATGAGTATGTCATTACATTTCTGTGTCAAAGGCTTATAAAATTACTTCCCAAAGGCACCTAATATCATCAGATTTTCATCAGGATCTGAGTATTTTACCTAGTTTCAATCAAATTTTGGAGTTTTTGTGTCCTTGGTTTGCTTGAAGATCAAGTCATGCATGCAGGTAGGTACATGCCTTTGACCTCTAGGTGTCTAATGTCAGGAGAAGTTACCTCAAGGAAGGGGATACAAAAATACAAATACACAAATACTGGAATATTGCACTGCTTTATATCTGTGCCTTATGTCGACAAAGCACACGCAAGGAATCCTGAAGCCTTGTTTTCCTCAAGTAGTACTATTGAAGCTGTCTAACTCTCCTTCTCATGCGGTTCTTATGAGAGTTTCATCAACTATTCATACAGAGGAATTTAAAGTAATTAGAAATGAATACATTCTCAGTTACTTTTAAATTCAATGAAGTTGCGCAGAGCACAGTGGGACCTGGTTTCCTACAAGTCACAGCTTGAAAACTGCTGGTGCACATCAGTATTTTATTACTAGAGAAATGGTTTGCTTTTTAATGTGGAGAGAAAGAATATCCACTTTGCAACGATTCTGGAGGCATGTTTTTCCTTACAGTTGCATCTTCAATGCACAAGACAGTCTTAATTGCCTTATATTAATGCATAATGAATACACTGAAAGTCTGTATAGAAACATAAATGTACTACAAGTTTGAATCCTGATAAATCTGCAGTTCTGGAGCTCAGAGGTATAAAACGTTCAATGAGGTCACAAATGACTTGCTGTGAGTTTCTTGGTTGTGTTCTGCAAATGCAATAAACCTTGCCTTGCATGAAGATAAACAATACCTTAAGGGCTAGCAACAGTCATAGAGCAAGGTTGGGGAGAGCAGACTAGAAGGATCAGAATAGTATCAGATTGAGTCTTGAGCTATATAATGTCCTAGATATGTACATGCTGCTTCTTTTGCTATCAGAGGAATTTGCAAATGAATGTTGGGAATCTTTAGAGGAAGTGATACTTAGTGAGCCTTCTGTAAGTCATCTTTGGAAGCAGCATCATACTGTGAGATTTGCTCATTCTATTAGGAAGGTAGCATAGCGTCCCTTTTACTCTTGTGTGTTTCCCTTCTGTCAAACTTCAAATGACAGCACAACTTTCCTGCTGTTGGGAGTCTTCATACAGAAATGTCCCTGAACTGAGCAGTGCAATCAGAGCACATGGTTACAAGGGCATAGCGCAGTCTTTGTGTCAGCTCTCCCAATTAGTCCTGTTAGTTTAGTTAAATGGTTTGGAATTTATGCTCTGCAGTGCTGTCCTCTGAAGAGGCAGATCCACCGGCAGCTTTTGAAACACCGCAAAAATTGTATTTGTTTGTTTGTTTGTTTTTTAAATAAGAGACTTTGTCAAGCATAATCCAGGTGCCATGAAGAGCTTGGTCAGGCTTCACTTTGCTTGCTTTCTTTGTGAACGCCTACCTACAGTAAAAAGGGCAAACATGGGAAGTTTTAAGCCGACACCTAACTGTATGACTGTTTTGTTTTTAGTGTCGTCTGAGGGACATGACTTACTCAGCCCCGATTACAGTGGACATTGAATATACACGAGGTAGCCAGAGGATCATACGCAATGCATTACCCATTGGCAGGTAGGATATCAGATATCAAGCTTCTGGTGTTTGTTTTTATTTGCTGCTGTGTTGGGACAAGTTTTTATTGAAAAATAAATGCAGGCTAACCTTGCGTCCTTGTTAAGAGACAGTTAGAGGGCAAATCTTGTTGAACAGCTGTACAGAATATGATTGTTAGGTTCTGTTACAAGATCTTGTTTTTCAAAAGCTTTTGGAAATCTGTCTCCTTCCAAAGAAGGATATTTGTTAGAATTGATATAAAGATGGATGTTGTCTATATTTGTATTTATATAAACTAAAGAGGAGACTATGTGAAAGAATACTAGAGCTGCAAATTGCATTTTTGCAAAATGGGAATAATCATGTTTATTTTGTAGCCAAGGATGTTTTATTCAGTCTACATAAAATGTAGAGGTGTCTGCGGCAGCTGGAGGGTAAAACCTGTAACACAAGCATTGGTTCTTCCAGATGAGATTAGACTGTTGTTTAAAATTGGTTTATCTTAGAGCCAAGGCTAAGATTTGTGGAGAAATGATAAGGAATTTTTACTGGTTTTGTTTTTCTAAAGGCCATCAAATGACTTGAGGGTATTAATATTGTGAAGAACATACGATTTCTTAAAGAAAAAATAATGTGCCTGAGGGAGAAAAACAAGCTCTTAACCATACCAAAAAGGCAAAATAGCTGGCAGTTACAGCACAGTTCCCTTTAAAGGCAACAAAGAAGTTTATCTTTTGTAAACAAGTTTTTTAAAGACCAACTCTGCTGGCTTTAAAGGACAGTGGCTTACTGAGATGGTTTAATACGTGACTGTGCATCTTATCGAAGTTGGAATATTGGCAGTAAAGAGAAGATAGATACTTAAGGAGCTACACTTCTTGTAGTGAGCTTCTATATCAAAAAAAATATACTTTGAATTTGTCAGAAGACCATGATACACAGCAGCGCAGTTAAAACCACGAGCTTCTGAACCTGTAGTAACACTGTTTATTGTTCTGAGTTACTCCTTAAGAAAACATTTTTGAAGGAACATCTGAATTTGAGTGCTTTGAATTATTTCATGGTGTTTGCTATAGGTAAAGGAAAAAGTTAATGGAAAAATGCATTTTCACTAAAATATATATTATCAACTTATACAAAAGACACAGTACTTTAAAGGATAAATTGTAGCTAAAGGAAACAACAAAAACTAGGCATTTGTCTTCATCGCTTCAAAAAAAATAGTGGGATGAAGAAGACTTGTAAAGCATCCATAATATACTGGAAAAGACTAAATTACTGCACAGCACTAGTGCATTGGATCTTACATTAGGACCCATTCCTTTAAATTCTTCTCTTTCTCCTATGAAGTGAAGTCATTGCAAAAAAAGTATATGTTCTCCATTAAAAAATAAAGTTATGTTGTAAAAGTGATTTTAAGGGCATATATGCAAAAAGTCTTTTTGCTGTTTAAATCTGCTAATATCCAGTTATTATTTCCATGGGAAATAATTTTTTTCATCTAGGACTAGTATTATGCCAGTTTCCTTTCCCCAGGTGAGTATATACAGTGCTCTTGCTGGACATGCAGTTCAGACTGGGAAAGTAAAGCTGTATGTTCTTTCCTCTTTTATTTCTGTTGTTTGGCAGAATCACTGATAACCTATCTGTTTTAGAAACAAACAAACAAAAAAACAGGGTAATATCTTCATGTCTTTAAGTAAAAAGGAAAACTTCCTTTGAATGCTTAATAGCATTCCAAATCAGTGTTTTTATGCACAGAAATTTGATATCATTATTTTCCTTATTTTTTTTTAATTTTCTTCCCATTCTTCCTGATAACTTCAGATATTTAAAAAATTAGTTTCTGTCTTCAGAAGAGGAATGACTTATTATACTGTCTTCTGTTATCTGCAAAATACTTTAGTGTTTGCAAGAGAAATAGAGAATGGATACTTGGTGACACCTGTTTTTCTGCAGTTTTCAGTGATGGCATTTGCACACTCTGTTTTGAGTTTCCTTATGCCGACTGGTTAGTGTTTCTGATATAAATAGCCAACACATTAGGCTTATCACGTGTGCGATACAAGATTATGATTGTCATATGAAGCTTATTATCTCCAGGAACTGCTTTCTTAGTGAAATGACGGAAATAAACAGATTATCTGTATAGAGCACTATAGTGACAAGATAGCATTTTTTCCTTTTCAGAAATACAGAATTTTGAGTTCATCAGTTTTCTTTTAAGATATAAGAATATGAAAATGGCCAAGGAATCCAAATAATTGATAAGATTTGAATAAAAGAAATAAAACTTCTTTAGCAAGAACTGCCTAATCTTAGTTTCTGTTTGGATGAAATATCTCTGAGGTTGCAAATGGTTGCGTAGTAGAACTCATGGATAGATTTTCTTAAAATATGTCTTAGCAAATATGATGAAATGCATCCATATTTAAGCTTTATCATAAGAACTTACCTGGAACATAGGTCTTACAGAGACTGTCCACTAAGGAATGAAATTCCTTGTTCAGTGTAGAGATAAGCTTATTTTATCTTATGCAAAATGCAACCTTTTTGTTAGAAGTAAAATATGCTGTGTTTCAAAAGTTTCAATGAAAAATATGAGTGGAAAGGTATATAATGAAGCTGACTATTAAAGTACTCTTTTTAATAAGAAATGCAAAATTGTTGCTAGTGTAGTTATTGAATAAGCCAAACTACTAGTAAGACTGCCATGTAAGCACACAAAATCAAACGAACTTGGACATTCCCTGACTTAGTCACAGGATCATAGAATAATTTAGATTGGAAGAGACCTCCAGAGGTCTCTGGTCCAACTTCCTGCTCAAAACAGGGTCAACTCTGGGATTGGACTGGGTTGCTCAGTGCTTTAGCTGTCAGGTCTTGAAGACGTCCATGGATGGAGACTGCCCAGCCACTTTGTGCAGCTTGTTCCACTGCTTGACTGTCCTCCTGGTGAAGAAGTTTTGCTTTATATCCAGTCTGTACGTCTTTAGTTTCTCTTTCTTTTTTTTTTATTTTTCCTTTTTAAACTCCCCAAACATATGATTTGTTTTTAATTTCTTGGAATATTTTTTTCACCACTTCATGTTGCTTCACAAAATGTTTGCTGCAGGCTTCTGTGCTAAGACACCAGAGATATCAGAGCTACTTCCAAGGAAACTTCATGCCTAGATTATGTATTACAGAAGCTATCTCTGTACTACCAGGAGGTGTGATTGCAATGTAGGAAATCATATTTGATCTAGCTTTTTCTAATTAAAACTGATAACACTGGATCTGCAATGCATGTTGTTCAGTGCAGGCTGTACTGGTTTTGGGGACCAGGAGTATTTGTGCTAGCGATCTTTGGCCTTGGTTTCTGTGCTTGCCATAGATGCCTGTACTAGCTACATAAAATTAAGTAGAAAGCCTACAGATTCTGCCAGTAGATGTCCAGTTTCCACATGCCCTTTTCAAACATGTTCAGTGAAATAAGGTGGGAATAAAGGAAAAGGCTGTTGTTGGTAGCTTGCATGTGTTCTAAATACTTTAAATGTGCCTTCTCCAGTTTGTTCAGCATGTTTATTGTTCTGAATTTGACTGTTCATATTTTTCTGTCTTTCTTGCAGAATGCCTATAATGCTACGTAGCTCCAATTGTGTTCTTACTGGGAAAACTCCAGCAGAATTTGCAAAACTTAATGAATGTCCTTTAGATCCAGGTACATTTGCATTCAAGTTCCTTTTACCCATCTGGGCTTTTTGTGTTAAACCTTTTTTAGTAGAGAAATAAACCCCATTGGTATGGTTCCTACCACTGTGAAGTCATCATGGGAACCTCTCAAATGTATGCCTTTAACTAAAAGAAGTCAACAGGCTTTTGAAAATATTAAGAAATAGTTGAGAGCATGAAATGTTTGCATGTGCAGACAGAGCTTTCAACCACAAAAATGATATTACACAATTTTGAAAAAGTTGAGATGTGTATATAGTATTGTACAGTTATGTGTTATATGGGAATAGAGATGGTGTTAGTTATGGAAATGAAATGGATCAGGGAAGAAGGGAGTATAATGGTATCCTCCAGAGCAGGAACCCTCATTTACTGCATTCTGTAAAGTGAAAATAAATATTGTATGATAATATTTGATACGTACAGAGGAGATGAAGGGTTGTAACGAGCAAGTTCTTTGCTTTTTATCTGCTGCTTTTGAAGCGCGTACTGGACATGTGCTGTGCTGTGCTTGCTTGTGAGGGCAAGATACGGTGACATGCTGTGCTGGACGAGCATTAGTAGATAGCTAATAGTAGATAGTAGAGAGGAATCAAACATGGCTTGTGCAGATTCCTTAGATTGTCTTAGATGCGCCAAGGGCATTGAAATACATTTTTTAAAGTAATATAAAATAAATTTCTTCTTAGAGTGCTGGAGAGAGCAAGTCAGTAACTATGGAATATCTAGTCTTTTTGTTTGATACCAAGTATCTGAAATGGCCAGTTCTTTTTTGATGTCTTTATGATATACTCTTCTGGTAGGCAGTATTTTATCTAATTTGTAGAACTAATAATTCCATAACATCCTTAAATAAGTATAGTTACTTTACAGTTGTGTTTTTGTTGTTGTTTTTCCAGCTTTACAGTTTTGTTCTGACTGAGAGTTCTTTCTGGCCACTTTTATTCTGTCCACATACTTCCCAAACAAATTCTTAGATCCCAAATACTATGTGTAAGTCTAACAAAAGTTCTGTTTAGTCTAATGGAACATTTTCTTAGTTATCATATGTGGTACATAGAGTTTGTTCAATCTTTTAAGAGCGGATATACTCTCCTGTTTTGTCCTTTATGTACTCACTGTTTACTTTGTAATAATTTATATTCAAAGGCATATTGAAAGAGGTGAGTAAGGTGCAAGGGTACTGACATGCAAAATCTTTCTTTTCTGTTGAATAGGTGGCTATTTCATTGTTAAAGGTGTAGAGAAAGTCATTCTTATTCAAGAGCAGTTATCCAAAAACAGAATCATTGTGGAAGCTGATAGAAAAGGCACAGTTGGTGCTTCTGTTACCAGGTATAGTAAATGCCTGCAATTACATAAGGGAGATAAAAATGAAGCTTTGAAACTTTGTCGTTGCACTTGAAGTAGCTGCATAGTTTTCTTCCTAAAATAGTTTAATGGCAAAAAGCTGTAAACATCTAGTGCCCTTCTCTTGCTGACATCATTTTGTATGCCAAAACACCAATTCCAAAATCTGTTAGTAGAGTATTCCCATGAAAATCAGTGGGAGTTGCTCATATGATTCAGTATTCATCCCAGACTAGGAAAAGCAAATTCTAATTTTTTAACGTAACAAAGTGCACCTTATAGTTGATAGTGTTTGGCCTCATTTTGTAGAAAGTAACACAAAGTCACTGTGGTGGAAATAGGATGTAACCTTTTGTCTGACTCCATCAAATTGCTATAAAAGCTTTTAAAGGCAATTGAGAAAGAAACAAAAATCAAATGTTTTTGTACTGCACAAATTATTGAAAATGGCAAGGTAGTTTAAGTTTGGCCTTTCCTTGTTGGCTGTTTTATTTATATCTTGCTTGTCTTTTGGTTTTATTTTCAAGCTGCATGCTGGTATAATGTGGTGCTTGTCCCTGTTTGGTGTGAGAGCTATTTTATCTTCTCCTAGAGCATTCTCACATCTCTCCTAGCTACTTCACTGTTCCACAGAAGCCTAGATGAGGTTACGTACAGCTGAAATTACTGTTATCTCATTACTGTTGTTGCCACAGTACCTGTGCACAGATTGACCTTGCTGGTTACATCCAAGTTGGCAATAAAAGCAGTCACAGATGCTTCTGAAAAGTACAGGCTTCTACTTGCTTAAGTCAAATACTGACCTTTACCATCACAGATGATAATAACCTGTTACCTTGGAGCTAAGGTGTGGTGTCTGGCTGTTTTCATGTAATTTTTAAAGGAGGAGAAAGTGGGATTGATTCAGCTGAATGATTGCTCAAGCTTGCTAAGTTTTATATGGAAGATTCTAGGAGCATCAGTGCAAACTTTCTGTTCCACATAAAATATTGTTTTAATTTCAGTTCCACTCATGAGAAGAAGAGCAGAACAAATATGATTGTGAAACAAGGAAGGTTTTACCTGAGGCATAACACTTTGTCAGAAGATATTCCCATTGCTATCATATTTAAGGTAATACAACTATTGGTTTGGAAAAAAAAATCCATGCTGTATTTCAAGAATGAAGATCAACAACAGCTCTCAAAAGTTCATATGTACAGAAGGACATGGCAGGGCTGAGAGAAAGAAAGAAAGAAAGCTTTTTTCCCCTGGTAAGTCGTCTTTGTTGTACAGCAAAAAGGAGAAAAAGTGCTTCGGTTTTCTGTAAGAAGAGCACTGCTGCTGTGCCAAGACAAACACCTGCTACCCTCTTCCTGCTTTGTAGGGTCCCTCTGCAGTACTGCCTGTTGGTCCTGTTGCTACAGAAAGTTGGAAAGGTTTTTGTTTCTCTTTTATGAGCTGTGTTGCAAACTTGTGTTAAGGGTCTTCATTTCTGGTTTTGTTCTCCCCCAAATTCTTGGACTGCTGAGATGCTCAGTACCCTTGATTTCAGATCTGGTGACATGACATAGCCATGAACTAGTTATACATGACTTCCAGTTATAACCATAAAGACAACAGCTTTTGGGTAAGCCTCGCAATCCTTAGACCTGGTCCTAAATATTTGAAGATTACTAGAGTAGCTTGCATTTCTTGGCAGTTTATTTCCTTCCCCTGTTAATGAGGTCTGCCTCCATCTCACACATGGAGTCTCACAACGTTCAGAATCCCCGATTCAGGCATGCTCACGAGTATCTTCAATGCAGTGAATGTGTGGATAGACGTGATAGCTTTGAAGTGGTCTCTGGTTTGACTGATCAAAGGGTTTGATTCTGTGCAAGAACTGGGGAGTATCTACCCTGCCAGCTGAGCTGGTGACAATATCATGCCTTGGCTTTCATTGCCTGTGAAACCACCAGAAGTATTTTCCTTTGCCCTCTGCTTCTCTCTTTCATTGTAATTCACTAAAGGGTGCATACAACCAAAGGGTACTGAAGGCATAATGACAACTCCTCCCTAGCTGCCCAGCAGGACGGGAAGCAGGCTGGTAGGCCATCTGTCTGTGGTATCGAATGCAGAGGCTACAGCCAGTAGAGGTGGTGGGTGGGCAGGCACTGTCCAGCTACTGCAGAAGACAGCAGGGCTTGGCCAGGCCTTGGGCTGGGTAGGACCTGTTCCCACAACAGCTAGTAGCTCCTTCTTGTCCTGTAGGCTTCACTGCTGCTTGTGGGGTTGCATTTTGGTGGCAAACATGTGCAGAAGGAAGTTGGGCAGCAGTCTTGGAGGCACTGATTACAGGCAGAGTGGCTGAGGGCACTAAAATGCTTCCCAATGGATCCACCAGCCAGCAGAAGTAACTTCTGTAGCTCCCTTAGTGTCTTCACTATAATGCTTTATAGCAAAGAAATGCTGGTGGGGTGATAATCGCTAGAGGAAATAAATAAAATGCCAGGAGAGGGCAGCACTTGCTCACAGCATCCAACGAGTTCGTGCCAGTACTGCTGATGTGCTGGAGTTAGCAACTATGGGCTTTTCTGTATTACCGCAGCTCTTCGGCCGAACGAGAGTTGTAAGAATCAGTTTTCCTGTAGGAAATGCTTTAGGCTTGGTACTAGAAAATAGCTCAATAATTGGATTTAGACTTGAGAAGCAAATGTCTGTTATCTGTGATTACACGAATCTCTTCAAGTAGTTGGAGATCATCTGTTTTTAGTGACCAGTGTTAAAGGAGGTTGAGAAATGATTTGCGGGCAGAAATGCACGTAAAAGTGTCAGAATTAAATTCACTGTTACAGGAAAGTGTTAATGTAGCTCTTAATCCATTTTCTCAAGTACCAAACAGCTGGATTCCACCTTCACTAACAGACTTTTATTACATTTTGTCACCCCCTGCTGGTATAGATAAATACCTGCCCACAGAAAAGTAACTGCTCAGGGTTATTAAGTTTGAGGAGATTGTGGGATTTTTTTTTTTAGCAGTATTTTACTGACCATTTGATCATGTTCCGACAATGCATGCTGTAGTTATCCACCTGCCTTTATATATCTTTTACGTTCTAGATAAATGTTGCATAATTTTTCAATTTATTTATTAAATAAGGGGTTACATTTGTTGGAAGTTCTCAGCAGTAGTACTTTTCAAAGATTTATATTGATTTAGTTCAGTAGGGAATTAGCTGCACCCCTTTTTACTATTCTGAATGTCCTATTCTTGACGAGCACTTACGGTATCCGTGAGTAGTCATTTTCCTTACCTTTCCTTTTAATGACATGTGAACTTGAGGCATATTCTATCTACTTTTGATGAGTCTCCAGCTAGAAACTAAAAATCCTGGATAGTCTTTTCAGTGAATTCCTAGGCAGGCACCGGCTTCTGACCTTTTTTTTCTTGGGGACTGCTGTAATGTGGATATCACCTTGTTGTATTTGATTACCAGAAGTCAAGGTACAAAGGCTGTAGCCTTGAAAGTGGAAAATTTCTAACCTAAGGATCCCCATGTAGCTTCAGCTCTCTCACACAGCAGTATTATACATAAGGGATTTGTTGGAAAAGCAAGGAAAATAATTCCTTTCTGCAGAGACCCAGGCCTCAGGCATGGAGCATGGGTGGTCTTTGTTACTAGTGTTCTTCCTGTAATGTAGAGATTGTATCACAGTATGTATATGTAAGGGCCAAAGCTGAGTTGTACAGACAGTCCTAGGTCTGAAGTTTTGGATGCCTTTGCATCCTTAATTTTTACTGTACTAACTGCTTATATAATTGCAGATTAAAAATAAGCTGAGAAAACAATGGCAAAAATCTGTTGCTCTGGATTTCCTGCCAGACCAACATCCAGGCTGCAGTCAAGTTCCACAGACCTCTGTGTTTACTAAGACTAAGAGAATGATTAGCAATTAGTAGAGGGCTGCTATCCAGTACATGGGCTAGTGAGAAGGAGACAGTTTTTTTGTCAGCGACAAAAAAAGTAGGGTCAGTAGGAGAAAAGTGGGCAATTTTGGGTTCCCTTCCTAGTCCTAGTGTCTTTAAATGACCTGGTGTTCTTGCAAATAACTTAAGATATAGATCTGGTCCAGAATATCATTGCAGTTTTATAGGAAAGCAAGCAAGTATTGGGGATCTATGATCTAATGTGATTTTAAGGCTACTGCAACTGTAAAGTGGAGCTAACAATGTCCCATAGATGTTTTCATCTTAAAAGTAAGGGCTGTGAAGTAGAGAGCATTACATATACCACCCGCTGACAGAGCTGAGGCCTGAAACTCAAAAAGCGCTTATTTTAATTAGAATTTAAGATCACTTTATGTTTCAGGTATGACTCATGGACATACCTTGGCTACGTTTTAGGGCAACGCCTGAACATATGTTCTTGTCCACCCTTTCTTTTCTTTCATGGGGAGGAAGGGAATAGTACTTTGGATCTAAAGGTCCCTTGACCTGGCTAGGTAGGGGATCTGGACTGCGCAGGGTCACTCTTAAAGGAGCATCTGCCTTGCAGGTCATCCTTAGCCATAGTCCCTTCTAAACTGCAAGCCCGAATGAGCTGTTCTGCAGCTTTTCTTTTTTGCCATCCAGACCTGTGAGGATCTTTGTGACTGGCATATTTGAAGATGTAACGGATAGTTGTGCTGAACACACATAGGTTGTGATTTTATGAAGTTTAATGCATTGACCACAGCTAAATGAAACATGATAGGCTACAAAAGACATGTTTCTGAGACTATTCTAGGACAGGCTTGAAGTGTCTGCTCTTCAGATGTGGGGGAGTTAGTCCTTGTTGCTGCGCTAGCTTAAACATTTATCCCTAACCTTTTTACTTGAAAGGTACAGAGGCATTTGTGCAGCCCCTGTATATGTAAATGCAGTTTTTGGTTTGACGTAGTGGCTTAAAGTGGACAGTTTTGCCCCCAAAGTATGTCCTTGTCAAGATTTTTAAAGGGCTGTTAATTTCTTGTAGTGGGAAGCATTAGACAAAAGTAACTTGTTTCCTGTATAAGATTGCTTCGTTAGTTAATGTACACATGCAACAAGAACAATATTTAGAATGTTTGCAGTTGAGTTGCAACCCCAAGAGACCTTTGTTTTAGCTGTGTGTCACTTGTGCACAGATCACAGGACTGTGTGAACTGTGCATAGTGCATATTTTTGAATATATCAGGCTTTGAGCTACACATGCTTTACTTGGGGGAACTCAGCTTTAGATAGTAATGAGCATTAAAGGAGGTGTGAAATATTTGTGTAGTCCTTAAGGATGTTCCTGTTTTGGAAAACATCAGAGTTACAGATGAGATGGTGATGCTGTTTTTGCATGGAGCTCCCTATGTTGTAGGGAGTTAGAGCTGTTTTAAGATAAAGACTATTTTTGTTTTTGGTGTGTGATCTTGTGTTGGTAGACTCCTGGGTACTGAAGTAAATGAAGGTTGCATGCTGTACCAAAAGTAGTTGGAGAAGGAAGAGAATTATACATAGCCT
>VXAA01007166.1:29404-76743 GCA_013399115.1 Anseranas semipalmata | reverse complement strand
GGCTTACAAGTTGAATTTTATAACCTAAGTCACCAGGTGAATTATCTTTAGTTTATGTAGGGGCTGTAAGGAGCTGCTCTAGGACCTGCGGCAAAAGATGTAAACAGCAGGTCGAGTTTCATTTTTAAAAAATTGTGCTCGTCTTGGAGCTGTTAAGATGCAGCTTTAGAGGAACAGCTGAGTGGTGGTCTTGCTGTATCCACAGAGTTACAAGTTCCCATGGCTGCAGTTTCATAGCTCGTATCTTTTGAATTATGAAAGCTCCAGACCAATTCTGTCTGTGATGTCAACCTTGAACTTTCCTGACATCTTTTTAATCCAGTCATCTGCCTGTCTCCATTCTGTAATTTAGCCTGATGGACTGCAGAACTACATTCTAGGGAAGTGCCATGGAAACGCCTAGACATCATCATTAAGACACAAGCTGGGGGAGGAAGAACTGGGCTCACTCTCTCACACATACTTTATCATGCGTTCATGTGCATGTGCATATGCACACATACGTGCACATGCATCACACACACACACACACTCTGGGTAACAGGAACCTCCCCAGTCCTAGGAAGCAGTTGACCCCAGTTGGAGCACTTTATCCCACTTGAACTCAGGATAATATGAGTATTATTAATGTTTGCTTTGACTTATCCCATGTCCATCGACTACCAGCCTTCCAACCATGCTCTTCATCCGCCTGCTGCCGTCTCCCTTCTAATCCTTTCACTGCTCCTGCTAAGTTATCCCTTTGCAACATGTCCTTCCCCTCTGCCCCCCTGTAAAATTATCCCATTGCAACATTGCCTTCCAATCAAAAACAAACAAGAGAACTTGTCTCTAGCTTTGCTTTAATGTTAATTCCCTTTCCATCAGCTTTGTCCTGGGATCAGCAGCACTTTAAGCAGGGGACCCACTCCTGCTTTGCATGTCCTTAGTGTTCCTGTAACACAAACAACAACCCAAGAACATCATGTTACTCTCTAATGATGTTTGGGGGATTTTTGTGTGTGTTGTTTTTTTTTTTTTTCTTTTGTTTTTCTTTTTCTTTTTTTTTTTTTTTAAATATTTGGGCTGGGTTTTTTTTAAAAAAAAAAAAAAAAAAAAAAAGAAAACATTAAGATTACAAATCTATCTCATACCAGCATGTCTTTTCGTTTGCCTTGTTAATGCTGCGTGTACGTGGATTTACATGTGCAGCTCTGCCCATGGTTGTTGAGAATACAGAGGGGAATATGTGCATTTACTTGTAGGCTACTGTATCAGCATATATTTCTCAGTTATTTGCCCAAGTTTGTAATCATTACTCATAAATTAGTTTTCTCCCAACTTACAATTACGTAACAATACCATATACATTGTTTGGTGGCAGATCTCAGCCTTTCCCACACACAAATTTTGAATTCTCAAATGAGTTTGCTGCTGCAAACTTTACCTAGAAAATATACACTGGCATAATGGTATGTCCTATTTCCATCTTTTTGTTGTCATACTTTTAATCGGAGAATTCATCAAGTTAGAAGAAATCATGGACCCTTTTTAGTTTACTGTGACTTTCTGTTTTTAAATGGACAAGAAAATGTAATAAAACTGCAGGTTGATTTTTTTTATTTATTTGTTTTTTCCCTACTTGTTTTGTTCACTTTTGCATGACTGACTCTTATGGTCTGGTTGCCATCTCAAAATTAATCCGGTGGCAAGAAATAGGGTGATACTTTATCACCTTGCATTTGATATGCTTTAGATAAATGTGTTCACGTTATATGTGCCTAGAATGGTACAAAGAATTCCCTTAAAATTTTGTTCTTCTGAAGGCTAAGTGCAGTAATGGTGTCAGTCAAGTTGTGGTTCTTAAACTGGTTTGCAGGTCCTAAGAGCATGGAAAATGACTATGATAAGGCTTTTGTGATTTTGTAGACTTTCATATGAGTCTGGCTCTCAAGTCATGATGGACTTGTTAACTTCTCTGAGATTTTTTTTTTGACTACTGTGTGACCTTATTTAAAAGGGTGAGGAAGCATATTTGAAAAACAGAATCTGAACTACAGTAATATCGCATGGGCAAATTCTGGTTCTGAAAACTGCCTTGAGATCAGCAGTATGCCTGCTTAGTGGGAATGAACTATGATGAAACACTTTTACCTGGTGAATTAACTGTCTTGATTTGGCGCTCAGATCCGTCCGAGATGATGGAATTGGGATCTGTGCTTTGCACTGAAACCAGAATGTTCTTACACTTACAGATGTGTGCTACTTTTCCACTGCTTTTAATTTCTAATAAACCACAAGGCGAGGAGTCAGAGTTTTAAGTTAAAGGAACTTCTTGTTGAACCACTTCTAACCACTTCTTGTTGAAAAAGAAGGAAGGAGAAAAAAAGAGAATGCTGGATACCTCACAATTAGGGCAATAGCTTTACAGAGGAATAGCATTAGCTAGGCGTTAAGCAAAATAACACCCAATGAAGGCAATAAGAAGGAAAGGTATTTGTGCATTTTTGAGGAAAATATAACTTTTTGGGACACTGCCAGTTTTTAATGCGAACCAGAATGCTAGGGTCTACATAGGCCATTATTTACAGTGGTCTTTGTGGCAGGCGGTTTGAAGATAATATGAATGCAAACGTAACTTCCTCACAAACTTCTGAGAAACATATTATAACTCAACCAGAAGTGGTTTAGTGAGATTATTCTGTTTCTTGATATGGCAGAGGTCCAGACAAATGTGTGAAGGGGGGAGCTTTAGCACCATCTGGAATCCACAAAGGCCTTCACTGCTGGCTGCCACCTTGAAACACTTATTGGTAGAGAGATTTTTCTAAACCTGTTAAGCGCTTTCTTAGTTTATTAAGCTTTTTCTGCAGTATAAAGTCTAACAAGGTGTCCAAGGATCAGTGAAATAATAGAATGGCTTTCAAGTGGAATTGTGTAGTGAAGTCATCTTCTAAATGCAAAGAGCTGCAAAAGAGGTAAATTGTAAAAAATTCTCAAATAGGACGTGCTGTATCATAGACAATTGAGTTTGCAGAATTGCTTGTGGTAAGAGACCATGTGTAATCTTTTAAGTAATTTCACCTTCTTTTATTGTAGATTCTGAATTGGTTTTGGTTGCTACACACATAGGATTGTTATTACCTGGTATTTATTTTTCTTAAGAAAAAAGTAGAATGTAAGTCCTGTCAGTGAAGAAAAAGACATTCTCCAAAGAGTGTGTGTGTGTGTGTGTGTGTGTGTGTTCCTGCTGCTTATCAAGATTTCCATATCGGGTTCTTCCATAGCTAGAATATGTGCTGCCAGTGCCAGATGGCACAGTTTCTGAGAGAAGAACTAGCTCTTGCTTAGTAGTAATGCAGACAAACAATACCAAATTAGCATAAGCAAATGTCAGTGAGTTAACATAAAGCCTGTGCTGTTTCTGTCTTTTCTTCTTTTCCTAGGCCATGGGTGTTGAAAGTGACCAAGAGATTGTACAGATGATTGGCACAGAGGAACATGTGATGGCTGCATTTGCTCCTAGTCTGGAAGAATGCCAAAAAGCTCAGATTTTTACACAGATGCAGGTGCGTCTTTTCACATAGCCAGAAGCCATAAAATCTAAAGATGATGGTATTGACCACTTTGCTCTGTCAGCAGTCCACATACACTTTGTGTTTCAAGATTTTTTTTATTTTTTATTTTTTGGGGGGGGGGGGTATTTTAAGCTGAGGGCTTTTAAGGGGGCAGGCCTTGTCAAAAGTTAGGCTTTGCTCTAAACTGCCTAACTGAAAAGAAACAAAGTCAAGAAATGCTGTTTTCAGATGCTCAGGGTTATGTTTTAATGTATGTGACAAGTAGTGGCATCCATAGGATAAGTTTTTTTTGTTGAGGATAATTCCCACTTTTTAAGGAATTGCATACCCCCATTTCATAGAAGCCCCATTGACGTGGACTTTATCATTTCATTGTGAGTAGATGTTTTCATACAGTTCTAATCTCTTGTATAACAGCCACCCTTCTTCCTGCTAAAGACTGGACAGAATTCTCTTCAGCTTGTGTACTTTTTTAATTAGCCAGCACACAGATCATTTTACTGGCTTCATTTCCATCATATACATATTAAATTGCTAAAAGAAACTTTTGAAGATAAGTCTGATTCTTGATACTTTGGTAAATATTATCAAATCTTTCCACATGTAATGTTGAGTATTGTTAAAGTGAATATCTTTCTAGTTTGCATCTTTTGGGTCTTTTCCAGCTTAGACGTAGAGAGAAAGCCCTTTAAATTCAGCGTCAGAAGAGTAAAATAGAGACGCTGGAGGAACATACAGAAATGTGAGGCATCCAGGAAAGCAGAAAAACAGAAATACGGAAGTTACTCTGTGCAAGAAATGCTAGATGAAATTAGAAGGAATGGAGCTACGTGGGGAAGAAGATAACAGGTGGACAGGATAGTCTGTCATGTAGTGGAGAGAGAGGGTAGTTCTCTGGCGTAGGGGGCATGGCTTCATTTCCAGACAGGAACTTCCCTGTGTGGTCTTGGATTGTTTCTTTAACTAGTCTGACCTTGAATTCTGCAGATTCCTTCCCTTTCTTGGGAAAACTAGTAAGAGTAAGAATCCATTAATGATTGCAAGCTACTCTTGGAGACAGTTGTGGATACTACACTGTAACTTTTGTGAGGTGCACCTCACTGTTTAATACCTGGATGAAACTCAGCAAGTACACAAAAGAACTGGAGATGAAAAGTCAAATGAAATAAACTAGATGTCTTTGGGATTTACGTAGTCCTTTTTCTTATATCTCTGCAATCCCCATTGTTTTAGTGTTGTAGTAATCATAATCTTTCACCGCTTCCAATTCCAAATCTTGTCAACATAAGATAAACAACATGTTGTATATTTAACCATAATCATTTGTGCCAATTTTTGAGTTTTTTTTTTTTTTTTCTTTTTTATTAGCATTGCTTATATAGTTGTTATTTTGTACTTTGCCTGAAGTTTGTATCATCTGTGGCTCATGGGATTGCACTGACTGATTGAGGAATACATACAGATCTCTCTATGAACGTATATTTTTATAGGTTACAATTCTGACACTAACAGGTTAATTACCCCATTTGACAGGCATTGAAGTACATTGGAAACAAAGTACGAAGGCAAAGGATGTGGGGAGGCCCAAAGAAAACAAAGATGGAAGAAGCACGAGAGCTGCTAGCATCAACTATTCTGACCCATGTTCTTGTATGTAATGTTTTATTTAGCTGAAGTAAAGTTGTGTGGTTATTTTTAGAGATGCAGCAATTTCTCTTGCTACTTCATCCTGTCAGTGTCTGTAAGTGCTACAACATCTGAAATCTTGCCATGCAAAAAGAGCTGTGGACCATGTTGTTCTAGAGCTCAGCAGACTTTTAATAAAATCATGCAACAGAGGAGAGAAAACTCAAAGTGAATAATTGAAGTGATTGTGAGACTTAAGATGCTTTTGGAGTCCATTGGGTAGGGAGATTCTGTGTTTATCCACTGTGACCCTCTTGCCTACTTTAGAACACGGTGTAGGAGCAGCTTTGGTGCTACTTGGGATAAGATAAAAACCGAATCTGCAAAATATTCGCAATGTAAAAATTTCTACTTAAGGAAAATTTGAAGGTATTATTTTTTAGTCTTTTAAAAGATGATGGCCAGAAATGGCATCAGTTGCAATGGCATCAGTCCTTTTGAAAACAAAACAGGAACTGATGGTCTTACCGGAGCTGATCAGGATGCAATAATGACAAGTTGTGAATGAATCTCTCTCTCATCTTCCTCACAGAAGAGTGTTCCTATAGTATAAGAACTTAAGTTTTATCTTGGTGAGTGTTGAGAATATGACAGGTGGACTTCTGGAAAGTGTGGTTTCATTACAAGGGTGAAGTACAAATTTGGTTTCTGTGGTCAAAATATGAAATAAGGCAGTTGCAAATCTTTACTTGATAGATATGCAGCAATTTGCAAATAAGCAGAAAAAGATGGTCTTTATCACAAGGTCAAGCAGGTTTTGATGGTCTGTGAGAAGAGAAACTGTTCTATATTGAAAAGGCAACGCAATTTTTATGGTGTGAGCTTTGTTGGCATGGAAAAAAAGTCTTTGCTTTGTAGCTGAGATGAAGTAAATCATCCTCAAGCTAAAGAATAACATTTGGACTGAGTCAAAAGTAATCTGAGTGTTTATGAAATGCTGTACCATTGAACTATTTATCATCGTATGGAATTTTTTACTTAGCCAGGCAGTATCAGCTGTTAGTTAGGACCTTATCCTTACAACTTATACCTTTATTCTGATTTACTTTCCATTTACTATCTGTTTCACTGTCACTAATATATATTACTTGTAGCATGCTTAAGAAAGTGAAGTGCACAAATCCTGTTCATAACTCCTTGGTCATCCCAGATTCCCTTTTGATTTAAATGGGTGTCTGAGTAAGAGCTAAGGAATTGATCCTGAAACATCAGTATGTTCTTTGTTTGTTTGTTTACAGGTAAAGGAATTCAATTTTCGTGCCAAATGCATATACACAGCAGTGATGGTGCGCAGAGTAATTCTGGCTCAAGGAGAAAATAAAGTGGATGACAGAGATTACTATGGAAATAAACGTTTGGAGTTGGCAGGGCAGGTAGGTTTTTACTTCAGAGCTAAGACTCTTCTGGGGTTTTGTTAGTATCTGTTTTTAAAAGATGTAAAATAAGGAGCATCTCTGTCTTCTCAATTGAAGTGTTTTTCCTCTCGTTTTATTTTCTTTGGCTTTTCTGTGTTGACTCATAGATATGCTGATTGAGACTAATAAATTGTATCCTCACTTCTGTACTGCCTGTATACCAGATAAAAGAACAGAGCAGTGTAAATACTGCAACAGTTCTAGTTCCATTGTAACACCGTTAGTGCCAAGACGTCGATAGTAAGATCCATCTTCCAGTGTCCCTGTGTAAGCACCAGGGTAAGGGAATGAACTGGAGCCAACTCAGTGCCAACATATCAGGCCCGGGCTGTGCCTCTGTGGAGAACCCAGCTTCTATAGCAGTTCACAGAACAGTCACATGAGCCTTCTGTAATTTGGAGAAGCCCCTAAGATTGCTTATTTGTTGTCAACTGCCTTTCTAGCCTCTAGAGTAGCATGAATCAGCAAAGTGTGTGGTTTGAAGCCTTACTGGACGCTTCTTTTTGAGCAGTAAGCTCTGTTTTGAGCCTTCAAGAGAGGAAGCACAAACACTTGATTTGTTTCAGAGGCTCTTGCCGTCTTTTCTGGGTGCAGCTGTGTCTGCTGAAGATGTTAAAATCCCCCCACTGCTTCTGTTTGTCCACGAGAAGGATGTTACAACCTTCTAGTTCTGGCAGAAGAATGACTAGTGGGAAAAATCTTCAGTTTACTAAAGGCAAAACTAGAAGGGGTTATTTGAATCTTTTAAAAATAGGCAAGTTAACTGACTAGTGAAAATGGAGTGCATGGACTTCCCTGCTTGCAGAACTTTGGCACTGGAGGTAGAAGCAGTAACAGAGGGCTGTGAAGGAGAGAATGGTTTGAGGTATCTGACTGGCACCCTTCTTTTGCAGAGAGGGTGGTGGTTTACAGCTGTTGGCCAAACTATGTTCTCCTAAAGCAGTGGGAATTTGCATACTGGGTGAAGGAACAGCTTAGTTACCCTGGCATAGATGTTTCCTTACCGTGTGCAGTTATTTGATTAACTGATTTAGATAAGGATTGGATTTCAGTGCTGTGCTCTGTATGAATTTAAGCTGGAGTTTATCACTCGATATCATCTCTGGTTATCGATCATGCATCAGAAATCCAGACAAGTGTACATAATGCACCAGCTGTGTATCTCTGCTCCACACATCATTTGTATTGAGATTTCTGTTGTAGCAGTAGGAATTCTCATCATATTGTACTTTTTAAGATGTCCTTGCATATTGCCTCATATGCCTATTCTCCTTCCCACCCTGCCTTGTCTTCCATCCACACAAGGGAATACACACACACGCGCGCGCTGCACAGTCATTTCAGAGGAAAAGTAAAAACGTGCTTTGCTTCCTAGTTTTCTGAAAAACTATATGATGACGCTCTTGAACACAGTCTGAACACAAATAAAACGATGAAAACTCTTAACCAGTTAGGAAAGAAATTCCTTTCTTTAAATTCGTATGTGACTGTCCATCAAGCTTCTACTCTTGTACCAAAGCAGAATGTACTTTTAAGGCATAAGGACTAATTAGAAGACATTTGTGCAGTATTCCAATGGGACAAATATTTTAAGATGTAATGGATTTATTTGTTTTTTTGCTGTAGTGCTGTTGCTGTAGATCAGTATGACTGTAATCAACATAGTTAGTGCTCTGCCATCATATTGTTATTTAACTGGATTGAAAAGTAGTTGTTTTTTCCTAATAATTTGGAGGCAGAAAACAGAGCAGGTAAAAAGTTTTTTACAAGCTGTAAGAAAAAGACTACTGCGCACAGATGTTAACAGCCAAAGTCATTTTAAATTAACTGGGAAAGGGTTTTAAATGTAGAGGATCATCATAACAAAGGCAACGCATATTTTTTCTACATCAAGGAGAACTGTGCAGGGGGGGTTGTAACGCTTGATTAAGAGTAGTTCTGGATCCCTTGTGATACTTTAAATGCTCATTTCAAGCTGAACACTTGAATTCGTCTCTGCCATGTTATCAGTATAATATTAATTTGATTGGATTACAGACTAAAAAGCATGGAGATCATTTGTCAATTTCTAAATGTTTGTGGTGTTTAGCTAAAGTTTGTGTGGATAAAATGGGCAGTGAGGTTTTTTGTTTGTTTGTTTTGTTTTGTTTTAATGCCGGCGTGTTCCTGGAATAAAAATCCTGTTGATTTAAAATTTGAATAAAGAAAAAAAAGAAAAGATTCCCATGTGAGGAGAAAAACATAGCGGTCTAAACAATGTAAAGACATAAAAGGCATTGTGTTTATAAAGATGTGTGAAAACAATAGCTGCTAATTTCACACCCCATGGGACAAGAGAGTACGAAATGTGCTTTAGCTTTAGATAACAGAGTTGTATCCACTAGCCAAGCTGGTTTACAGAGCTTTCTCTTAGTCTTTCTGCCACTAGAGGCTTGGTAGGCCAGGTGCCAGCTGAGGTGTTAGCAAAACCTACCGATTTCAGGCTTAATCTTTTCACCTACCTTTTCTGTTTCCTTAATGTGTTCATTATTTGCTAAGCATTACTCTGTTCTTTGTCCTCATTTTTTTTGTTTCTAATGCAGCTTGCTTTGTATGGGTGAGATATGGAACAGCACCAAAATCCGGCACCCTGGAAAGCAAGGGATTTCTACCCTGTGACAAAAGAATACCGCCTTGACTTCAGAGATTGCCTAATCCCAGCTGTTCTGATAATATAATTAAGGCTGCCTAATGTCTTTAATTTTGCAACCAGTTTGTGTGAAAGGGAGAATTTGGCACTCTAAAGGCTTAAACGCTAAATAGCAATCTCAAGGCGCCTAATTAGAATTCTCTGACATTAAGCTAATTGGTGAAACTGTATTTCAGCAGCTTAACTTCTTTATTAATTTTTCTTTGGATTTTCAATGAAAATCAATTGATGAGCTGTCGGTATTTTTTTTCTTAAATATAATTTGCTCTTTAGTGATCCTGTCTTAAGCAGGCTGAAAGGCCCTGGACTAACTATGAAATCCATTGAATATTATCACTGGCATTCCATCCTTTTCCTTTAATCACTTACTCTTGACCTAAATAATGTGGTTATTGTGAGACTCTGCCTTGCCAGATAGTCAGAACTCTTACAGACTGAGAGTCTGTGAGTGAAATTAGCAAAGTATAACGCTTTTCAGACTGACAAATACTAGCAAATTCGTGTACCTGGGGTGTAACTTACTTCAGTAGTGCATAGAAGAGGAAGGATGATGTGATTTTATAATCCCTACAGCATGTGGAATTAGGAGATTTTTCAAATTTTATGATCAAGAAATCAAACACGAAACCATTTTCCAGAGTGATTTTTTTTTTGTTAAATGTCCTGCTCAGAAACCTGTTGATATCAAATGTATACCATGATTGATTTCAAAAGATTCTTATTTTACAAGACTTTCAGACATCTTAAAACTGCACGCATCCCTTCTCTTTTCCCTCCATTTGAAACACATCCCTCATAATCTAATTTTTGGAGATGCCAGTGGGTTCTCCTTCTTAATATGATGGTTCATAAAAGATGGTTTTATTTCTGAGGAAATTCTTCTTTAAATGAAGTGTGACATTGCAGTTAAGTTGCAGGTGACTGGATTTCTTTTGACAGGAATGAGAGGGTATCGTCTTGTAAATGTGAGTGGTACTATAAGGATCAGGAAGGAAAAGAGGTCCTCCAACACCTTCCTCTCATACTAAGGCCAGGTCAAAAAAAAAACAAACACTTAACCAGTTTTCAGCAAAAACTCTCTGCCCTGAATGGAAATAGGAAGTCATTTTTGTCAAAAGTTAACATACAGTGTGCGTTATCACTGGTTTGTGTGGTGTTTTACAGTTTAGTCACTGAGCAGTAGATGTTCCCCATGTCTTGTAGAGTAGACTGTCAGATATAGTCCAGCCTTACTCTCTGTTAAGGCCAGTCAGAGTGTTTTATTGCAAGTCATATGTCTGTCTTCAATTTCCAGTGCTTTTTTGTTATTCCTAAATGCATATATGATGCCAGTGAAAAAGATATTTTGTAATTTAGATAGCTGCTTTACAGTGTCGTTTGCCAAATGTTTTGGTCAGCCCAGCTGGGACATGTATGTAGAGGAAAGCAAATGAAAGCGAGTGGCCTATCCCACTGGTAGAATAACGAGTGGTTTGCTTTCTTTGTTTCCAGAAGGGAAGGAGATGTTACAACTATGTTTAATGGAGACATTTATAATTCAGTTTAACTCTGCACATCCAGAAATTAAATTGTACAACTGACTCCAGGAAGTCTTAGCTTGTGATGTCCAAATACCTAGCTTGTTCAGCCTCACAATGCCATGTACACTGGGAACTACCATTTCTGGCATTTGGTAGCTGCTGCATTTTTAGTCCTTCTGACATTTGGAGCTGCTGTAAAATCAAGTCCCAGGACAGGATTGCCAGGCTGTAGAATTTACACTGCTTGCTAATCATTTTGAACACTTAAAATGTATCATGCAATGCAGTTTTAAGTATTTTGGAAAACTATTAGTGTCTGCAAGAAGTTGAACAAGCTGTGAAAGCAAAGCAAATTACAGAGCAAAAAATGTCAGACTACAAACTTTAGCAATGTTTTTCTTGTATGGAGATTTTAAGATCTAGAAGTAATTAGTATGCATGTACAGGAAATAATTGGCTTAAATTGCAGCACTTCTGAAGAGTTGTGTTGTTGTTTTTTTTCCAATTTGCTTGTGTTAAGTAGCTTCTTTGTTTAAACTAGATTTTTTATTTTTTTAGGGAGAGAAGTAGAAGAGCAGTGCACTTTCCAAATAGTACCACCTGTAGAAAAAGATGAAAGTGTAGAACCGAATGGACTGTCTGAGGGTGTAATTGGTTTTCCATAGATTCTGATTTTTAGAAAGCAGCAGGATAAAAGTGTATCAGAGCGACAAAGCTGCCTGCACAAACTGAGATACATCTTGCCAGCTGTTAAGAGTAGAGATTGTTTCTGACCCCCTAAAAAGTCTCTAGCTCTGCTTGTCCAGGAGTTATGGTAACTGCTCACCTCCTGTGCTTCAGTCTGGTCTTGCAAGCTGCGCACTGCTTCCAAACTTTGTCCTGCTGAGTTGCTTCCCCTAACGGCTCGTGACAGTTGCTTGGGTGTCTGTCTCATCCATTTTAAGGAGCTCCTGGGAAGGGGCACTTTAAACAGCCTTTTATACTTTTAGTAGTAGAATATCTCAAAGTGACTCTTCACTTGTTGCTTTACTGCAGTTATTGCATCTAGTATTAGAACAGAAGCTGTTCTTGCTTCCAAATTGTGTGCAATTCAGGATTCTGCATTTAGGATGTTAAATCTTTAAAAGACATTGTCACTTCAGGAAGGAAGAGTAGATCAGCTGGATTATAATGTAGTTGATTAGGGAAAACAGTTAATAAATGAACAATGTAGAGATGGATAGGTATGTTAAGATACTGTGAAGGATCAAAGCAAACCAAAAAGAGATGAATAGATAAATAAGGCAAAAACCTTGTGAGAAAAATATCATGTAAGAAACAGACAGGATATCTTTTAATTGACCCCAGTTATAAAGGTAGAAATATTAAACATCTGTTCTGTTCCCCCCATTTCCCAGACATAGGGAAGTATCATTTTTCCCTTAATGCCATTGTTTTGTATTTCCAGCTTCTTTCTCTTCTATTTGAAGATTTGTTCAAAAAATTTAACTCTGAACTGAAAAAGATTGCTGACCAGGTAATCCCCAAGCAACGTGCAGCTCAGTTTGATGTAGTGAAGCATATGCGTCAAGACCAGATCACTAACGGCATGGTCAATGCCATCTCCACAGTAAGTATTTTTGTTTTAATTCTAGTATGCATGTTTTTTCTATCATAATGATGAAATAGTGTGAATTTTGTTCTGATGACTCTGCTGTCTTTGGTCAAATCTATCTAACACTCTTTATAGATTAAAACTGCAAAACTCTGTAATGGGCAGGGCTTTTTGGAATTCACTGAAGAATCATTAATCATCAAACCACTTTTTATTTCACCATTTATTTCAAAGTGTTTTTTGAAGTGTTTGTGATGGAATGGTAGAAACAAGCAAATTTAAAATAGTGATTGTGTTTGTATTTATCCAACTTGCTGTCCTGTATGTTCTGCTTTATTATGTGGTTCATGGTATTTTTTATTACCTGGATTTAGCTAGGGTCAAGCTGTATCGGATGTCCCAAATGTGGTTGAAAAACAGCAGGAAAACATCATGAAGGGAAGACAATTGCCAAGAAAAAAAAAAACTGAATTTCGAGCTCTTTGAAGGATGATGCCTTTTTAATTGTATGAAGTAGCTAGTATGAGTAAATTTAGTGTCAGCAAGTTTGCAGCATAGGAACTAGTACTTTTCTGATACGTCAACGCTAATGATACAAAACTGTTTAACAGGGAAAACTGCTAGATGCTATATTTTTGCAAAAAGATTGGAGTTAAGTCTAAATATTTGTCTTGGTTAGATTTTTGCCCACATCTGCTTACTAGAGTGGATATTTTTATTCATGCCAGTGGGCAAGAACAAATTATAATTACTAACTTTGCCTCTTACCTCACACATCTGCAAGAGCAGTTTGTGAGATGGTTCCTGAAATCTAGCTACTAGCTTGTAAATGACTTTGAAATGCGTGAATTTGTAAGAAATTAGATTAGTCTAAGTATTTTAGTAGCTGGTAGACATTGTGCAACTTAGTTCTTAATCTTTGGAACTCTTGAGAGGGCTTTCCTGCCTAGCATGAAACTGAGGTTTTTCTTCATTTCTTGTAAACAAAATTAACTCCACAAATTGCATCCAAAACAACCAACAGTCTGTTACTTACAAATCCCAGTGTTAAAGCTTATCACTATTTAATTTTATGAGTGCCCCAAACGTAGTTAAATCTCCACAGTGCACATAACCAAAACAATTGACAGATTTGTTTCTCTAAATGCTAGTGCTTTCTTCTAGCTGTTGCCAGTTTTTCCATTTGGACTGACAGAGATAAATCTGCGAACTATTCAGTACATATTGTAAAGTCTTCCTTCTTCCACTGTCTTTCGACTTTTTTTTTTTACTGCCACATAAGCGGTTAAACACCATCTGCTCTTAAGCATTGAAAATAATTTCTCAGGAACAATGCCCAGTGCATACTATTCAAGAGATTAAGCAAATACCATAAAAATCATTCTTGGAAACAACAATCTCCAATCTTACCAGAATGCTTCAATGATAGTCTCAAAGACCATGAAATAACTCAGCAGACTCAGAATTACACCAATAGCATGCAGAAGAATTCATAGCACCACTAAATCCACTGTACACTGGTGTTCAGTGGTACTTACTATAGGTTGTCTTTGCATCCTGGAAAATACCAGTAGAGAGGCTAGGTCAGGCAGTAATACTACAGGCCCAACAGACATTTCGGCATCTGCAGAATCATCCGATGCCATTGAGGGAGCAAATTTCAGTTCACAGGATTTTGCAGTAGGAAGTGCTCTATTGGGAATGGCCTTGCAGCAGCCCTGGCCCTGTTTCATTTTTTTTTAGACAACTTTGAAGGAATCAGTCAGTCACTTCCAAAGCACAAGTAATTTTTCACATTAATTCTTCAGGCCGTGTTTTTATCTCCTTTTTTTTTCCCTTTCTGTCCCTTCTTTGAGATTTCACAGTTGTTTGGACAGTGAAGAAGAAGAAACTACATGCTAGTTTAGGTTACAGATGCAATCATTTCTAATTTGAGGAAAAACTACTGATTTATTGTATTGTTCCATTTATATTCTGATAACTCTCAGTCCTTTAAGAACGAAATGACCAGTAAGTGAGAAGGGTGAGCAAGTGGGCAGGTTTCTTTTGACTTTTTTGCTGTTGGGTGTTGTCTTCTCTCTTTCTGTAACAAGGAAAAAAGGGAAGTTCTCCAGACTGTTTCATAATCTCTCCAGTGTCAGCAAGTAGCAGAATCATTGGGATGGGTAGTGGCTTCTTACTGTTTATCACAAGATGGGATTGTGCTTTTAATGTATAAATAAAGAAGCCAAGCAAAAGGATTTTAGTGCAGTACAGCAAGCAAGCTCCAAATTCTTTGTTAGCAGTGGTGAGCTGAGTTTATCAAAAAGGTTACAGAAATCACTAGATGGCAATCCTAGGGAAAGCATTACCTTCAAGATCTTCATTGCCTTCGGACTGACCAGTAGCATGGTGACTGGGGCAAAGAGTAGTAGTTAGGACAGAAAAGCTGTATCTGCATGTCTCAGGTACTGGGAACTGTATATGGAGTAGATGTTAGGAAATCAAGAAATGTAGCACCAGAATTTAAGATCCTGCAGAAATATTAATTTAGGTTGCAGTGAAATGGTAGATATTTGGTAGAGATGATCTGCATGTCATGGAAACATAATTGTATCCTTGAACATTCTCTGAACTCCTCTGTTCTAATTAAAACCACAAGCAATACTAGCCTTGACAATCCTGAAACATGAAACCGCTGATATATGCATAGATATGCATTTTGTAGTTGGTGTAATCCTACTAGAGAAGCTGGATAGACCTAAAAACTCCCACTGTTCTTCTATGACAAGACACATGAATGAGTCTTTTTCCTTGGGATTCTAAAACCAAAAGGTTTCAAGAAAGTGCACACAACTTTGATGTCAGATTTCTTCACTATATTTAGTAGTATATATTCACTATATTATTTATATTATATGACTTATTTTCACTATAAACATCTGTATTTCCTACCAAAGTAGCTAAATTTAATACTGATTTACCTGTGAAGGATACGTGATGAACAATCTTTGTGCTTGAAAATGTTATAGCATGAGTATCCTCTCATCTGAAAGAGCAATTATTTTGTTTCAACTTTAGTAAGTAAATACGTCATAACCAGTAGTTTATATGCAGATAGGTAATTAGAAAGTTGTTTTATATAAATGGGCAACATTGGCTGTGCAAAGCTCCTTAGCTATCATTCAGTCTGAATACTGAAAAAAGACATGTAGTGTCAAGACAGGGATAGGCTGTGATAACTATTTTGAAATGTTCATTTTGTCCTACAGGGAAATTGGTCTCTGAAGAGATTCAAAATGGACCGCCAAGGCGTGACGCAAGTATTGTCCCGCTTGTCTTATATATCTGCTCTGGGAATGATGACTAGAATCTCATCTCAGTTTGAAAAGACAAGGAAAGTGAGTGGTCCTCGATCATTACAGCCATCTCAGTGGGGGATGCTCTGCCCATCTGACACTCCTGAAGGAGAGGTAAGGGACTTGTATGTTGCTTTCAGTATTTTTGTCCTCCTGAGGAATGGTGGCACTGTTTGTTTTGAAGCAGCTGATCCTCCATCAGAGGAAGAATTTTTCTGAGGTGTCTGGAGAGAGAAATTATCCGCAGCCTGATAACACAGCTTGTTTGTCTTCTCACATCCCATCTGTTTATATCCTGGTACTATTTACTGAATTGCCTTTTTTTCTCCTTCCTGAGTGGACTGGCTGGAAACTGTGTTCAGAAATAATTTGGCTGTATGAGAATGATATGAGGCCTCCCATTTTTGCAGTGGAGCTACTTGCTCTCTTTTGATCAGGACAGAAAGAGAGGAATCCTAAACTCTTATCCCTTTGTTCTATAATAAATATACTATTTTGAAATTGCGGTGTCAACCTGCAATTTTTCTAGAAACATATTAATATTACAGAAACTGATTTAGCTTAAGGAAGTAAAGCACCTTTATGTATTTTACTTTAAAGAGATTATGCAGCTATTTCAACCAAATGATTGATGCTGGCAGTCTTTTTTTTTTTCAGTTTTTTTATTTTTATTTTTATTTTTCCTCGGAATATAAAGTCCTGTGGGAGCTCTGAACTTTCTGGTATAAATATGTAATTAATATGAACTAGTCTCTTTAAGCAGCTGAAATAAAATTGCAGTGTTTGAGATACTTGAATATTTTTCATTTCATATTTGGCAAATTGATAAATAGACTGCCTTTGTATTTTTATTTAAAAGACTGCACAAGAATATAGAGATAAAATTACATTAAAATAATTAAAGGAGTTTTGATGTCTTGAGTCAAAACAAGCAGTTCTAATAACTTATTAGCCTGACTTTTGTCCTAAAGGTGGATTATTAGTACTTTTAGTTGTGTTTTATCTTGGAGAATTGCACACTAAAATTGTGTATTGTAAGTCTCCAAATCTTCTCATGCTGCTGAATTTATTTCCTTGATTTTCAATGTAGATAATGTAATATTATGCTTCTAAGTAACTGTTGCTTTGAAGAGAGAAATACAAGGTTATATATGTTTGGATAAAATAAGATCTACTTCAGCATTTGTATTTTTTATTAGTTTGTAAATGCTAAAACATTATATTTCTGTGTGATATAGAAGATACTTCCTTTCTTCCTTCCTAATTTTCAGTGCAGTTAATTTGTTTCATATCTTTCTCTTTATACTTCGACTTTTTTTCTGTTGCTTGTAAGCACAGTTTTGGAAGAAAAAGATATTTACTGTATTAATACTTTTACTTTGGAATAAAATGGATAAAAGGTGGATTTTTTTATTTTAGGCTTGTGGTTTGGTTAAAAACCTTGCCCTCATGACTCACATTACTACAGATATGGAAGATGGCCCGATTATTAAATTAGCCAGTAATCTTGGAGTTGAAGATGTCAACTTGCTCTGTGGTGAAGAGCTTTCATATCCAAATGTGTTCCTCGTTTTCCTTAACGGTATGTAACTCTTCAGCAGTCTGACTCTGATTTGTTGCTGGTTGAGAGTTAGGCTTCAAAAACCCTCCAACAATTTTTGGAGCATTGTCAACCACAGATGCTTTTTTCCCTGTGAAGGTAATTTCATCTGCAAATATTTTGATAGGGTTAGGCAGAGTGGACAGGCCAGATGATGGCATGTAGTTGTGTGAAGTTGTCCTGAGAACTCTGACTGCAGACATGTGCAGCTGGGAAATTGAAGCTTTTTTGAATTTCAGTACTGTCTTTAAACACACTTGCATGAATAGGTACAAAAATATGTACGTTTCATTACAGGTTCTTTGTTTGTTTTTCCAGTCATTCACCAAATCAGGTGCCTTTCATAAGTGCTTTCAAAAGAGAATAATGCTGCTGAACAGATAATAACTTCAGTTTATAAATTCAGAGCTTCATTCACAAAATGTGTTTCATTTTATTGCACCCTTTATATATTTTTATATCTATTCATGCAACTGTGTTTAGAAACAGAAAGTCAACATTAATTGTTTGCAACACTTAGTAATGCTGTTGTCTTTAAAACTACCCTTTAAAGGGCAGTATGTTTTGTGAACGGTTAGAAAAAATTAGACCTTGGAAAACAAGCTGCATCTCTTTTCTTTGTTAGAGGAATGATTTAGCATATGTGCTTTGTATCTGCACACTTATGCTCCTTTTGCAACTGATCTTTTAGTGTTTCTAAATCAGCAGTTACTATAATAACAGATTTCAAAATAGTGACATTTTAAAAACTGCAACTGTGATTTTAAAATAGTCTTTTGTCAACAGTATCCACTTCCTGGGACTAGTATTTAGGGTCTGTCACCATGAATAAGTTCTCCATTTACCTTTGAATTAAACAGCAGTTATTCTTCAATCCTGCCTCTTTCCAGTAACATGAAAGCAACACTTGACCAAACTGCATTCCTTTGCTCTGCTTTTCTGTAGCAGTATGTTAAAGATAAGGTTCAGTGAAACCACATGTACTCTTTCTGTTTCATTTTATGGTCTAAAGGGAAGTGCAGAGCAGGAGTATTGGATTCTTCCTTCACAAGCTCTGTCTGTAGAACGGAGCAAGATCAGTTACATTCCCAAATGTAGATGATCTAGGACTAAATGAGGCAAAACTGTTCAATCTACTAGCTTGTTTTAATCCTGAAAAAATCCAGTCTTGTGGATGTCTGACTTGTTTCAGATTTGAACATGTGACCAAAAGGGCAGAAAATCTTTTAAGTACAAATTCCTTAAACTATAAAGACCTTTGTATTGTCTTAGATACTCTCTAAACTATCAAGCTTTGTCTCCCTCTTCAAACAGTTTTGTTTAATATGACACTGTACTTAGTTGTATTTTATATGTTAAGATGACCTTGGTCAGGTGATTCTTAAAAAATGAATTTTACTCTTGTTTGTTCATCATGCATCAGAATACTTAAATATGTATTTTAAATATGTATATATAAAAAGTGACATGCTATGATAGCAATAGTTTGTTGAGCTAAGCTCCTTAAGGAGAAATTCTGATGCTCTTGTGAGTGCTCACATATCAAAAATACCATGTTTTTCTAAAATTTCTGACAAGGCAGCATGGCTGTTCCTTGGTCCGTTCTTGGAAAATTTGGATCGATTCATAGTACAGCTGACTGTGCAGGCCTCAGAAATGTTTGCTTGTACACAAACTGGTGAATGGGCAAATGAGCAGAAACATATTTGAAGAAAGCTGGGTGAAGCACACCATTTGGTTTCTGAAACTATTTGGAGGCAAACGGGTAGCTGACCTGTGAAATTTAGACACTTTTTTTTGTTTAATGAGATGGAAAAAAAAAAGATAGAGAAATTCTTATCTATAGCAGAAAAGGGAAATTTTATGACAACCTTTACTATTTGCAAGAAGTAGGAAGTACTTCCATGCACGCTAGACGTGACCAGAATTTATGAGTAGAGTTTTGGATATATAAAGAATGGACCATGAATTTATTCTCTTTCCAAATAGGTAACATCCTTGGTGTTATACGTGATCACCAAAAACTAGTCAACACGTTTCGGATAATGCGTCGAGCAGGTTATATCAATGAATTCGTTTCCATCTCTACAAATCTTTCTGACAGATGTGTCTACATTTCCTCTGATGGAGGGAGATTATGCAGGTAAAAGTCTCATCAGAATTATGAAGTGAAGTTGCTATGACACTGTTTTATGTACTGTAAACATACTGGGCTAAGGCTTTCACAAGTACAGATTTAAACACATGATCTGTTTTCAAATTTGGTAGGACTTGAGCATTTCCTTTCTTCTTAAATAACTCTCATTCAAAGCAGACTGATCAGTTAAACATATTATGTAGTCAATCAACTTAAAAAAAAAAGCCCAAATAAATTAGTTTTGTCTTTAAAAAGAAGTTAGAACAAAATGTTGCTTCCGACTTCGTAAGAAAAAAAGGCGGGGGATGGGGGGTTGACACAATTGGCAAGTGCGGTAATGTCCCATGTCCTTGGAGGGTTTTTTTTACTTCTTCTGTAAGGTATCATAGTATTGAAGCGAGGAACAAGCAGCCACTTCATGGGTGTGGTATCACATTGTGGAATGAGAAGCTACTCTTTGCCTTTAAGGGCACTTAGTTCTGATGCAAAACTTCCTCATGCATGTACCTGTTTGCTCTAGTAACAAGGAAGTCTCTCTCTCAGTTTTGGTTTAGTTCGTTGCTTACCCTTAATTAGGCAGGGTATTCAGCATATCTGTAAGGCATTCCACCTTATTCATTAATTGAAACACAAAACAGAGCATACTGAATGCAGTTTGAGGCATGCTACAGGCCCCAAAATAGTACATGTACAAACCATCACTTAATCATAGCTGGTCAAGACATCCAGTGGCAGGAGCATATTCAGTCACAAAGAAATCACTTTTCCAGTCAGAGCTAATACCAGCCATTCTGCAGGTTTGGAGATGCAGCAAAAGTTCTGACTTTTTCTTTTATTTTTTTTTTCCTTTGAGAGAGAGAGAAGTGAAATCATGTGTATTTCCAGGAGTTTACCAAGTTGCTTTGTGACACCCCCCACCCTGCAATTGTTCAGATCCCCCTATTAACCATTTAAAAGTGCTCATTAGTCTTCAAACAGTTATTTAGACTTCAGAGTGGACTCCACAAGTATCTTCTAGCTATTGCTGCTCTTTATAAGAGCAACTTGTCTAAATAGCAACAGCCCTTGACGTTTCATTCTTGCATGCCATCCTTTGTGTCAGTGTTTCCTTGTGGTAAGGAAGCCTTCAGAGGTCCATGTGCTGTTGAAATTTATGGATTCATCTGATGCAACCAATAGTAAATGCCTAAACCTTATATTGTGTAAGTAACAGCAAAATACATTCCTGCATGTGGGCATTTAAGCACAAACTGTTGCCTCAGTGTTGTGTGAAGTCCCTGAAATGACCATAGAACTTAATGTTGTTCTTAGCTTTGTAGAGTGAGAAGGCTCAACCCTTTTAAAGTCATCAACAAAATGTGTAGGTGAAATTTAGAAGATGTTAATTTAGTGATTCAGGGAAAAAAAAAAAGTTTCCTCCAGAAAATTGAAATTTGAATTATTGAAATTTGAATTTTTCACTTTTTTACTACTTCAAACACAATAGATAAGTTCACAATATCTGTATATCGAACCAAGGTGTGAATAATTACTTGATTATATTTATGTGGCTGAATCAGTTAAAAGGTGAATAAATTGTAAAAGTGGTTTATAAAATGGGTGATGTGTAGGCAGTGTTCTTACTGTAACTATAAATTAAGTTACCTAAGTATTTGCTATCATAATCCTTTTTTTTTCCTTTTTTCCTTTTTAATTGTAGACCCTATATAATTGTAAAGAAGCAAAAACCTGCAGTAACAAACAAGCATATGGAAGAACTGGCCCAGGGTTACAGGTACGCAATTCAAATGGACCATATTCATCTTCACGTCTATCTGTAAATACTATGTGGAAATAATTCAGCCAATCATTTCACATTGTTGGTTAGCTATGTATAGAAGTCTGCTCTCCTACACATTTATATGTAGAAGTTATACATATAAAACAGTGTAATGGAGGTTTTCTGTTCAAAGTCAAATGAAGTCTAGTCTTCTTGTCTTTTTAGTGCTATGAAATTTGGTGATTATGTAGAATAAACATATCTCACAGTCTCATCTTTCCACAAATGGAAGTTCCAAGGAGGTTCCCATCCTCCTCTTAATTGAAAATCAAACACTTCAAAGGAATATCAACTTGACCACCTAAACGAGACATGTTCAGAATTAGTTTTTAAACTACTTGCAAATTCTTAGTTTGTATATTTAAAAACACTGTATTTCAACAAAAGCATTTAAATTCAGCTTTTGCAAAACCATCACAAAAACTTGCCAGATTACAGCTATACTTGTCTGGCTGTGTGACGATGATGAGTACATACAGGATATTTTACTTTGTTGTTCAATTAAGTATCATTGGTCAGTCAGTCAATGGGAAGCAGCAACTGGACAAGGGGATTCATTAAAAAAAAAAGATGCAATTTTCTTTAAATATGTAAAATGCACAGAACTCTTCATGTAAATGTATTCCTGTAGTTTACGTTTTACACATTACATTCCTTCAATATATGTATTTAGTAGTTCAATTTTTGCAGAAACATAAGAAAAGGCAATACTTCCAGTGTAATTTTTTAATTTAACTTTAGGAATTTTGAAGACTTTTTGCATGAAGGCCTCGTTGAATATTTGGATGTGAATGAAGAAAATGACTGTAACATTGCCCTGTATGAACATACAATTAATAAGTAAGTATGCATTCAGACTAAACACTGGTACAGGAAAAACTTTCAGAGGGTGAATTTCCAAAATGCAAGTGTATTAATAATGTTACTATTTTCACACATACACTCTGCTCCCTTGCTAATGACTGAAACCACTCCAGATAAAAGATAAAGAAATCTGTTTACATACATCCTAAATTATCCATGGGATAATTAGAAAAAGTGGTTTACGTTTTTTTGGGGGGATGGAATCTGTTCCTGCTTCAAACTCTCAACAATATGAAATACTTAAAGGTGTATCATTTGTTTCTCTGGATGTGGCTTTTTTGTTTTTCTTCTAATCATTGGGCTGCTCATCGTAAGTAATTTTATACATTTTCAATCTAGAAGGGAAATGGTTTGCTTGCTAAATGATGATCTTAGGATGTCATGATTGTCCTTTGGAAAAATTTCTCTCTCTTGATGTGTAGGGATCCTAGACAACCAGCTTACATTATATGCCTGAGGTGTTGTAATGAGACCTTCCCTTTGACTTTTGGATGTATAATAGGCCTTGATAAAAATGTCTGTATCATTATGTGTATTCTTCACCACACGTTAAACCCATTCCTGGCATGTAATTTTCATTTAGCAAGATTCCCAGGTTTTTGTGTATGTTTTCTGCATATATGAAGGAGCTGGTGCTTTGGGTTTGTTTTTTCTTTTCCCCATAGTTTGTGACTGTGATTAAAGATCCTACATTAAAGGAAGGATGTTTAAGTCCTCCTATCTCCCTACCTTTATTTTGATTCTGCTCTGACAATATCCTGTCAACTGAAGGCTGCGTGTAAGAGGTCAGAAGTTACCTCCATGTTTGATCAGTAGATTTATGCAGAAAATGCATTTCCTAAATGTTCTCTCCTGGTCAAGTACTCGTGGGAGCTAGTAGAAATACATCATTGATTTCAGTGGAACTGGATGAGACCTTCAGTTATCTTTAACCTTTGCCAGATAAAATACATTAACTCTGCTAATTAAGTTCACAGAATGACAGAATCATTTAGGTTGGAAAAGACCTCCAAGATCACGTAGTCCAACCTGTGACCTAACACTCCCAAGTCCTCCACTAAACCGTATCACTAAGCTCTACATGTAAATGTCTTTTGAATACCTCCAGGGATGGTGACTCAACCGCTTCCCTGAGCAGCCTATTCCAATGCCTAAAAACCCTTTCATTAAAGAAGTTTTTCCTAATATCTAACCTAAACCTCCCCTGCTGCAACTTTAGCCCATTCCCCCTTGTCTTATCACCTGGCGCATGGGAGAAGAGACCAATCCCCACCTCGCTACAACCTCCTTTAAGGTACCTGTAGAGAGCGATAAGGTCGCCCCTGAGCCTCCTCTTCTCCAGGCTAAACAACCCCAGCTCCCTCAGCCGCTCCTCACAAGACTTGTTCTCCAGATCCCTCACCAGCTTCATTGCCCTTCTCTGGACACGCTCCAACACCTCGATGTCCTTCCTGTAGTGAGGGGCCCAAACTGAACGCAGTACTCGAGGTGCGGCCTCACCAGAGCCGAGTACAGGGGGACAATCACTTCCCGAGTCCTGCTGGCCACACTGTTCCTGATACAAGCCAGGATGCTGTTGGCCTTCTTGGCCACCTGAGCACACTTCTGGCTCATGTTCAGCCGGCTATCGACCAATACTCCCAGGTCCTTCTCTGCCAGACAGCTTTCCAGCCACTCATCCCCCAGCCTGTAGCGCTGCTTGGGGTTGTTGTGCCCCAAGTGCAGGACCCGGCACTTGGCCTTGCATTGCTCCTGCCCAGGCCTTGGAAGACTTTATGACTTTTGCATGCTTTTGTCTGGTTTCTGTATACATGAGCAACTGAGAGCACACACAACTGCTGTCATTTGTGCCAAAATTAAGCAACTTCCATAAAGCATCAGAGCTGAAAAATTTAAGTTACAGGACACCTAATGCAGCTAGAAAGACTAGTGGGAGTGTATCACATGAAATCCCTGTTTAGTTAGAACTAGGAAGAGGAGACAGTGAACTTCCAATGGACTAGTGTGAGGAAATGACTCCGCGATAACTGCCAAAAGTTTGGGAAATTCTTATGTTGTCTGTCAACTTGTTTTGAGTTTAGCTTAAGTGCTTGTAGTTAATAGCACCATAAATATCTGAGCTCGCATCATATGAGCACATTGTTCCTTGTGTTTAGTAATAATATTCCCTACATCTTGTGTAGCTGATTTCTATGCTCCCTTTCCCCAGCTGATCATCTTGCATTTTAAATGGTGCAACCATGTTGGTACAACTTGTTCTGTTAATACAACTGATACAATCCGCTATTGTGAAGTATCCCATTAACATTCCTGCTTTTGTAATGTAGGCTTCTTTTAGCTACAGTGTCCTCTCTTTGCCTTTCCAATCCAATTAAGGTTTTTTTCTTTGGAGGATTTGACTCTATTTAATGTGCTCAATTTCTTCCTTACCCATTTGTATCTCTTATTTTCAAACTCACAAGGTTGCCTTCCTTTCTTGGTTCCATTTCTGGCAGTGGCGTTTTGACTTGCAGAAACTGAACTGCTCTGTAAACTTTCAAGTTCTCTCGTTAGCACTGTGAAGTACATCCTAAGATACTAGGATCTGGCATCTTCTTTGGATGAAACAGGGTTGACCTCAATAGAAAAACATTTGCGTTGAATTTTACTGTATCAGAAAATGTATACGTGATTCCATGCTCTAGTACCGTCTGAAGAAATTCAGTAACTTCCCTGTCAGTACATTCTTAAGCCTCTTGTATTATCGTTTGAGAAGTGTTGGTAGTTCTGTGAAGTTCTGCAAAATGGGAGAGCTTTAGTGCTTTAAGTTTATGCTTTAAGTTTACTACTGGCTCGTGAGACCATTTTGGAATTGCTTGACTGCAACTGGGATTCTGCCATTTCTGTTTTCTTAAGGCAGGCTTCAATGAACATAGCTGCTTTTTATCAAGTAGAGAAAAATAGTGACTGCCCTCTGGCCAGCAGGTAATTTTTAGGCTGCTGAAGCATATTTGTGACTTATACTGGTCTGGGACTGATACGTATTTTCACTTGCTCCTCAGGGTTTCAAGTTTTTTCATTTCTCAGATTTCAACTTTCCAGTGGTACATGCATTTTTTATGTAAGTTCCTGCTTGACAAAGGTCCTTGTCCTTACTATGTACTTGTGGTACTTCCTCAGCCTTTTTGAGCTTGTGATGCTTTGCCACCTTTTGAGTCCTGTCATAACAAAGATTTTTTCCAGTTGTTTCATTTGCAAGGTCTTAAAGTTTAGTGATAAAATTAATGTCTTGAATTCAAAAATTCAATTTCCAAGACACTTTCCAGAGAAGTCAAACATTAAAGATGAGATTTGCAGAGTGCAGTGGGTTTAGGTGTGTGGGAGAAGCAAAGTATGCCTAAACCCATGCTCTGTTTAATAACTCCAGAACATCATGAAAGATATGCTTTGGGCAAGTTCAGTTATAATTATCTTTATTTCAAAATTCCCCATTTCCTAGTTGCTTATCTTGATTTAAAAAGCAGACCTGCTCCAACCGAGCTTTATTGTACACTCTGTCTGTAGTTATTAGTCACTTCACTTGCATCCCAGTGCACACTATGATTTAATTGTCTTTATTGAGCATGGGCTTTCTCCTCTGAAATTCATGCCAGGTAGAATGAATTTTGTTTTCTTATCTCTCAGTCTTTACTTTTTGTCCATGTCTTTTTATTTCTCATCAGTAGCGCCTTTTAACAGCATAATTACTTCCAAAATATTTGCAGAGCTTTTCAAATAGTGTTTTTTTATGACATATCACCCATGGCACTGGATCTGGTTTGGACACAGATGTTTTCTCTCTAACCGATATTATATAACTGACCTTGGAAAACTAAAACTACGCTTCTGTTTTTTTTTCAATACCTGAATCTGGCTTGCTCCTCCTTCCTCCACGTCTCCCGTGGATTTCTAGATCTCTGAGATTGGTAATGATGCAGAGGACTCTCGTTACATGAGATGGCATTCCTTAAGGCATTTTAGGACTTACTGTATAAACTGATGTTTTATTGTCTTGCTGAGCTCCTTCAGATTATTGTTAGCTAGAGGGTTTTTTTTCTCCCTAATGGAACTTCATTCTCCTTCGTTTCTTTTCATGTGGAAACACTTAAAATGAAAACAAAGTTTAAAAAAAAAAATCCCATAGTGAATCCATATTTTGAGGTCTTACTGGCTTACATTTTCCTGAGCAGAATTGAACTGAAGAATTATGAGATACTACTAAATTAAATAAATGATAATTACAATGTTTGTCCACAAGCCTGCTATAATTGGTGCTCTTTCTTTTAAGAGATACAACTCATTTGGAGATTGAGCCTTTCACGCTTCTTGGTGTCTGTGCTGGTCTGATTCCGTATCCTCACCACAACCAGTCCCCAAGAAACACTTACCAGTGTGCCATGGGGAAACAAGCAATGGGTAAGTTTTTTTTTTAATTCTGTTTTGGAGTGTTACGTAGTTTTTGAGGCTACATAGAGAAAGTGACAAAACAGAGAAATTCTTTCCTAGTTAACAAAAAAAGCTTTGCCAGGAAGAGAACTCCTCTTAGCTTAGATGAAGTAAGGAAAAGTTACCTCTAAAATGTTGGAAAAAAATAAAATAAAATAAAATAAGCCTGTAAGTTTTCTGAATGGAGACCATATCTGCAGGTCTTAATACTTAAAAGAAAATGGGGCACTATTGCTTTTTTCTTGTGTGTGTGTGTTTTTTTGTTGTTTTTTTTTGTAGTCATCATGACTTTGTAGTTTTCAACATAACTGGAGGATTGGCAGCGTGGTTTTGTTTTCTCTTTACGCTGCAATGTGCTATGGGTTTCCAGATAAAAAGAGTAAAAAAGTGTTCTCAAAAAGAGAGACAGAAAGCAAAGAGATCAGACTTTGCCTGAATAGTTGAGTAGTTGTCCTTCAAAAAATATATATGTGTATATTGACATTACAGCATGGAGGAATCAAAATGTTAAAGAGCATGCTTAGTTACTTGACCACTTCCCACAGCAGCAATTAATTTGTGGGCTTTTTTTGTTTGTTTTGGGTGAAGAAGGCCAGTAGTAATGGCCTCTCAACAAAATGACTGAAACAAAATTAATTTTGGATCATTTAATAATTCTTTTTACAATGTGGTAGCTGGTCTTTAAGAAAACAACCATTTTATAAATTTGCTGTGGTGGGTAATTAACACAAGGTAAGTTCTAATCCTTCCTTTACTAGTATCTAAACTAACATTAAAGCATCGAAGTCATACAGCCTATGATCAAGCCAGAGTGAGTCCCAACAAGAACCTGACCGATAGTACAGCAATTCAGACAGCTGTATTCAGACTTGTGCTGTACATGCTGATTTTATGTCTTGTATTGATGACTAGCTTGGAAGCTGAGAGTTACAGTAGAAGAAACTACCACTTCTATTAGGCTTACTAAATCATTTGTTTTGTGTTGTGTGTCTGAAACTGAAACGCTGCACTTTTCTTGAGGCTTTTCCATCAGAATTAATAGCAAAGTAACTGCCTTGTGCCGAACTGTCATGGTCAGCACATCAAAATAACAGAAAATAACAACAGATGCATGTCCCCCCTTTAAATAAAAAAAAAAAAAAAGAAAAGAGAGAGGGGCGATGCAATCTTTCTCCTTACAGTTCTCCCCCATCCCATTATCTTTCCTCCCACCCCCAAGTCTCTATTTTATGACTATTAGTCTCAGAAGGTTTGGTTGGTTACCACACACAGTTAAGCAGGATCAGTGTGTACAGAAAGCCAATTCAGTATCTGTGGAGTTCTTTTGTAGTTTTCTGTGTGAAGGTTTTTTTCCCGTTTTGTTTTGAGTGTCATTTGCAATTCATTGTCTGTGTTTTCTGAGGTTGGTGTATTCAGCTGCTTTGACCCTAGGTCTTGCACATTTAGCTCCTTGGATACAATCCTCTGACGTTCCTGCTGACGCTAGGAACACAAAAGCCATTGAATATCTTGAGCAATAAAAAAAAGCCTTTGTTTCAGTTTGTTATGACAAAACACCTGACTCAAAGAATAAGCAGCTAGATAAAAGTACATTTTAAAAGTTGGCACATGACCTGAGCTATTTTTGCTGTGTCTGAAGTATCTGCAAGCACCTGAACCTTTTTGTAATAACCGCTTTTAAAAAAACACCCTAAGTGGCAATATGTAGGGGCAGAAAAGTTTTTTCTCTACACCTATAGATCAACTGAGATCTAAAAGATAATCCTGAAACAGGTTACACATACTTCTTTCTGATTTTTTTTTTTATGAAGGGAAGTGACACAGTGCTTCAGACACCAAGCTTTTATGTAACTATCCACCGTTCTCTCTTTCTTTCCTCATTCCAAAATTGCAGACCAGCTCCAGGTCCCACATTGCCATGTGGAAAGACTCATGTCCAAGTCCACTGTGTCACTCCTCAGCTGTCAAAACCTGGGGGGCACGGAGGGAGCCCCGGAGCTCAGGCTCAGAGAGGAGGCCCTTGTGCTACTCAGCACTGACCCCCCTCTGACCACTTCACAGAGCTGTGCCAACAGCTTTGGACAGCCTTGGCTTGTTTTTAGTAATATCAAGTGTAGGGAAAGGTGTGAAAGCACATGTAAACGGAGGGTGGCCATCAGAGATTGCAATGTGATTATACAATATACAGCAATACTGTAATCCAGTATCCTTGGCAAGTGTTAAGTATTAAAATACGAATGTTTCTGCAGGATAATATTAAATGTACTGGAAAATACCTCCTTTTCATGGGCAGAATGGGTCATCTTGTTGGAGGACTAGAGCTGCACTTAGTAGAGTTGGCAAACTAGATTTCAGTGAAATGAAATTGAAATGAAATCGCTTTGTTTTCGCATAGATAATTTCCCATATTTGCAAGTTGTGCTATGAGACTGAGGGAAAGTTATGATTAGGTGGCAAATACAACAGCAGCTGCAAGGCTCTCGGTTGAAGGTTGACATTTCAGTGCAAAAGTAACAGTAGAAGCTTAAAATCTGAGAAGTATTTAAGATTAAAATACAAGAGTCTGTATTGTTTGATTTCAATGTGTTGCTCCAGTAATGTTTAAAATGATCAAAGGTGCCTAAGATTAGAGACATAATTTTAAATGGAACTTTTCAATCACGTTAACATCCAGGAAATCAGTCAGTTTTACAAACTGCACCTCTGTGACTATTAGGCTTTTGTATAATGCTCCAGAAATGAAAACACGTTTTCCTGCCAGTAATCCACCATATTGCACGGGCACATGCGCATCTGTGAAGGCGGCTGTGTGGGTACACAAAGCAAGCTGTACGCTGTCGTAGCCCAACTGTGCGCTGCAGTTTCAACCCCAATGTTATAACACAAGTCTGAGTAAGGAAAGGAGGTTTTGGGTGTTAATTATAACTTCAACCTGTGAAAGAACAGAGGATATTTGAGGGCAAGGTTGGTGAGCAAGAACATCGTTGCAGAAGCCTGTGTTGAAGCAACTTCCCTGATATTACAAAAAACCCTCCTGCTGTAGGATTTATATTCCTTGCTTCTGTGAAATAGCAGAGCTCTTGATATCCTGCTTTTCCTTGTGCTATAACCAGTTGAATGTGTTAAAATTGAGTTGAGAAGACAAATGTGCCTCAAGAAACTGAGGGCTGGGGATGGTTGCTTTTTGACAGCTGTGAAAAGCTTGTCAGTGGGCTGAGAGCTAAAGCACTCCCAAATTTTGTGTGGCTAGCCTGTTGGCGGGGAACCGAAACAAACGTCAAAACAAAACCGGTTGTTGCTGGTCTTCACAGCTGGACCTGGGTGCTTTGTGGCCAGGGCTCAGTTCTGCCACTAGTCTTTGAAGGGCAGCATTTGTGCTCTACGACACAGTCTCTTTGCCAGCTCTTCTCTCCCCAGTAGCAGGCACAGAAGTACTGGGGCAGAAATGAGGGAGACTTCCCCATAATCTTTTTAACTGACTTCTTAATCTTTTTACGGTGAAAAGAATATTTCAAATGCTGAATGTCCAGATCGATTAACACATGTAATGTGAAAGTCTCTGTGAGCTGAGTTGGAGCCCAACTGCAAGGTTCAGTGCAGACTTTAAAAACGATGCTCCTTTCACTGTTGGTTTGTGCTCATATAAAAGGACAGAACAGTAGAAAATCCGTGGTGAATTAGGGGAACTACAGAAGTACAGCAATTCTTCTCTTGGCATATGCCATAATAGCACGTTTGGCTCATATCTTAAGTAGATTAATTTCTGTATCCATGTTAACTTTGTTTGTGAAAGGTAATGTTGTTGTAAGTAATACAACAGAGAATTGCATAAATGCTTATTCTAGCTGGCTGTTTGTTCTGGTGAGTTCTGGAAACTTTCTGTGTCAGAATAATGCTGTCCTGTTTATGCTAAATAGCAATAAATTGTATTTTTATAATGATTGCTTTACACTGAAGAATGATCAAATGATACTTCAAAAGGAAAAAAAACTTGTTAGGAAGTGGGAAAAAGGAAAGAAAGCACACGTGCATCCACAATATACCAAGAGCTGAAAAAAGCAAGAAAATGATCTTTGTTGTATCCAGGTCAGCCTTGTGTGTTTTGCTTTAAACCAGGCTAATTACCAATGAAAAAATTTATTCTTGCTGTTGTGATAATTTTAAATGTGGGTCATTGTGAGCAGGGTTCGTTATGGTGAAGTTTAATTATACTTTACTTTTGCTTGGCTCTTTGGCTGAAGCAAACAAGGGCTCTGTTCTTTCAGAGAGAAAACAGAAATAAGGCTAGTGACTTGCTTCATTTCAACACCCACACAAAGGTCTTGTCCCAGCACACCAGTCCTCAGAAGAAGAAAGCTGTTTCTTAATTTTAAATAAGCAGCTTGCATTTTTTTCAGACTGTGGTCTAAAGACGAGAGAAGGAGTTACATGTATAACCATTAAATCGTAGCAATTAGGACAAATGTTGTTGATGTATGGCGTGCTTTTTGGATAATTTATTTCATTTGTGCTCTTGAATCATCCTCTAAGTTTCTTTGCTGCTAGGATAATCCACCATTGGTCTATATGTGTACATTTTTCCATGTGATACGCTACAGCATTCAACTATAGTAAAATTACCCAAATAGTTTATTATCTGTAATCCTTGACATATAGGGGACTTCCTCAGATTGTTACGAGGGAATAAAAGGACAAGTTTAGCTAAGATAAGACACTCCAGACTTCATCCTGTCTTAACATCCCTAACCAGTGAACCATAGCATGTATAAGCATCCCAGAGGGGAAAAAAATTGCAAGTGTTTCAAAAGAGAAAGTTGGTGTGGCATATGCAGGAGAAGATTTCTCTCAGCACCAGGGAAATGTCCCTGTCTAAAACTTTTAAGATGAGCTGTACAGCAGGCAGCCTATCCTGAAAGCACGCATTATTCATTCTAGGTGCAGAGGAAAAGAGTGGTGTAAAACTCTTTTTCATTTAGTAGTAGATTTCCCTTGCTGTATAGTGGGGGAAAAACAGTTTGTTTATCAAAGTTCAGTGAAACAGTGTCTCATGCTTAGGCTCGGGGAATATCAGAAGTAAGAGGACCTTCAGGTGTTGGGCCTTGTTGGGGGATGTCAGGGAGGATCTTCAGTGTTGAAGAATCCAGGCCCTACAAGCTTGCTTCTTGTTGTGGACAGAAGATACTGCTCTGGGATGAATTTATTTCCTTCTCCAAGAAAAATACAGGAAAGCAACTGTTCATAAGGAAGGGATGAGTGAAACCTGTCAACTGTACCAAATTGTCCTCAGTGTTTAAAAATGTTGTGCCCATGGCTTCAAGTCCACTTTCTAGAACCAAAGGGAGTCCAGGCATGCAAGAATGGTTTATAACAGTTTACTTTTGGACACTATCTGTTGAGCTATCTCCCTGTTCTCGTCCTGGGGAAGGGTTGAGTCCAGACCTGTGATGGTTTAGGGGAGAGAGCTTAGCAACGGGGACAGGGTAGGTCTTTGGAACTGCCTGTGATGCTGCCTCGTTTTAGATATTTAGTTTTCTAGACATTGTATTTAAATGCAACCAGTTGGAAATTACAAGTGTGTGTATATAAAACATGAAGCTGGCCTTCCCCAAGAGCAGATTTGTGTTCAGCTGTGTTATATTCTGGCCACATGAAATCTTCATTATAGTCAGGCTGCTTTGACCTTTCCTTGAAAATAGCCACCTTTTGAAATTGCAGGAGAAATTGGAAAGGTTTTGAAAGACTTACCTCCTAAGCACAAGTACTACAGAATATTTAGTACTTAAAACTTTAAAACTTCAACTTTTCAGACTATAATTTCTTAATTGGTTTGAGACATAGCATAGTCCTGGTACAGCAAACTCTAATAACATACGATTGCCTTAACTTTTGTTCTGCTACACAACAGTTTATGTTTCCCTGCTGGGTGTTAATTATTTTTTCCTCAGATTTCAGAAGACACTTTGGCAGTCTGATGGGACGGGGCCAAAAATTTCAGTCTCAAGCTGGGAGGTCTATACAAAGGATTGAATTCTGAACCGTAAATTTAAAATTAATTTCATGTAGAAAGACAAATATATTGTGGGTGAACTTCTACTGTAGTCTTTCTAGCAATGATGCCTCTAATTTCAGAAAGTAAATCAGTCTTGGCTGCTGCTAACTGTATGCTTTGTTCATGCTTTGTGACACTCTTAACACAGGCTGCTGTTGAACTAATTATTGCCCAGAAAAAGGAAGCAAATACTATGTGGAAGACACAGAGCTTGATCCAAAGTTCCTCTTGAACTCAATGGGAATCTTTCTATTGATTCTTATGAAATTTTGAATCAGGTCTATGGAACACAATTTCAGCTCCCATTAAAAAAAAAAAAAAAGAAAAAAAGAGAAAGAAAAAGAAAAAACTATGGCTGTTAAACAGTAACAATAATCTTCATACTTGCACTGTTATTCAGTGTCACGATTTAAAAATAAAAAAATCTTATTTGCATTCAGTCATAGAGGACATTAGTTTGATTTCTTTTCCTGTTGTTCTTTTTGTCTTGATGCTCACGTTTTCCCTGAAAAAAAAATCTTTCTGGAATCTTAAAATAAGAAACCACTTAGAGTTTTATTTAAGTTTAATAATTTAAAGTTGTTTTGCATCAGTCTCTTGTATGATTTTTTCCCCTTTTTTCATGAAGAATTTCTGTTATTAGATGAAATTCCTCAGTTTGTGGATTTAGTTCATTTGTACTTTGGTAATTTTTTAACTAAAATATTTCTAGGAAACTCGCTTATGTTCAGACTGTTGTTTTTCTTCTGCGTGCAGGTACTATTGGATACAACCAAAGAAACAGGATAGATACTCTTATGTATCTTCTAGCCTATCCACAAAAGCCAATGGTAAAAACAAAAACAATTGAACTGATAGATTTTGAGAAATTGCCTGCTGGACAGAATGCCACGGTTGCTGTCATGAGCTACAGTGGTTATGATATTGAAGACGCTCTTGTCTTAAACAAGGCCTCTTTGGACAGAGGTAAGAAACATCAATTCTTTCCTACTTCTCTAATGTGTGCTCTAATGCTTGCTTTAATAATCTTGTTGTCTTATGGTGTTACATAATAAATTTTATTGCTGTTATGAACAGTGCATCTCCATTTAAGAAATTGAATTCCAAAACTGCTTTGGGTGCTTTTGTTTGTTTTCTGCATGGAAAGTGATTGTAGTCCATGGTGGCAATAGTAGGGTGAAGTTGCCAATATGTGAATAAAATCTTGAGTATGGGTATTATAAGAACAAATGGCTAGCTTTTGACCTCAAGTAAGAAAGGATGAATGATCCCTTCTTAAAAATGTTTAGCTTACGAAAAATAAAAGGTATTGGATACAATGTTCTGTGGTGCTTGATTTTTAGATGGTTACTTGAGCCTTTCTTCATTACTAACAGAGGTCTCATCATTTTCATCAGTAATGAAAGCAATAGATGAAACTAGATTTTTGAATGTATTCGGGGAAGGAATGGAACATGGTATTTTGTGTCATTGCAATCTTGATGCTCTGAAGGCACAGTAATAGTATTGCATGTTTTCTGAGGGAAAATAATAATAATTGCCTAAAACAAAATAATTTATTATTTATTCAAAGATAAGTTAATTACCTGCTTGCTTTAAAAAAAAATAAAATCTATGCAGCACAGTGTATTTTAAGTAAAAGTACATAAGTGCCCAATAGAAGGTAACTAAGTGAAATCTCTGTTTATGCTGCTCTGGCCTGTGTCACTCTCTCCACAGATTTTCAGCACTTTATGTAAATGCTGCTGGGGGTTAGAGGAGAGTTGCCTGAAAACTTCAGTGTCTCTTCCTTTCTCTCTCTCTCTCCCCCCAGTAAATTCCCTTGAGAGAAGACGTAATGCAGTGTGATCAAATTGGTTGTGGTTTCGGGTGGCCAAAATCAGATTCTTCCATGACTTTATTCCCCCCCATACTCCCTTCCTCCTAGTTGCTAGGCAGCAATAATAGTATTCCTAGACATGTATCTTTGGCATTAATGTCTGCTGCATTTAATTTATGCCTCCTTTTCTAAAACAACAACAGGCATGATTTAAAACTGAATGTTTTCTTTTCTGGTAGACTGGTAACATTTACAGGGAGAGCTGTGGTGATTGTCAGGACTTACTTGGCATATCCTAAAGATATAGATGTACTGTATGTGGCCACAACTGTCTTTCAAATGAACTAAAATAACGTAGGATTGTTAGAAAGCCCTTCTCTTAGCTGCCTGTAATTCTAAATGCAATGAAAGTGGTAAGTATTGTGACTAGTTGCTGCACCAGGAAAGAAATTTCCAGAGATGCTACTTTTCTCATTTAAGCAAACCAACCCTATTTGTATGTAATTCTATATATGTATATGTGTGTGTATATATGTGTGTGTGTATGAATTATATGTAATTTAGACTTCTTTCAACCAGAAAAAAAGTTAGTAATGAAGTGATTATATGAAACACTCAATGGGCACTTCCTGGTAAGCTAGCCTGTGTTAACCACAAACATGAGTAAAAGTTCAGGTTCCTTAGAACCACAGAAAGGAAGAGGTGCTGTTCTCATCCTGTTAATATCTCCTCTGTGGTATCTCTCCCTGTGGACCACCAAAGATAAGAAAAATGATGTGTGCATGTATGTGCAGAGGTGTAGAAGGGGATTAGCACAACTTCAGAATTGGACCATAGTCCAGTGTCTAAAAAAACTAGCATTGATCTGATTTTAACTAGCATGATCTGATTTTAAATTGTGAGCTACTAGGTATCTTTGTACAATGGTATACATATTCAAGATGATGAATAATCTAGCTATTACAAAATACGTTATATTCTGTAGCTTTGCAAGTGTTTTAGCATTCTTGTTTTGTTCCGATAACATGTTGTAAAGAATTTTTGAACTCCTAGGCAGATGAGTTTGTGTTACATTTTAGGTTTTGGAAGGTGTCTTGTGTATAAGAATGCCAAGTGTACACTGAAGCGTTACACAAACCAGACATTTGATAAAGTGATGGGTCCGATGTTGGATGCAGCTACCCGTAAACCAATCTGGCGCCACGAAATTTTAGATGCTGATGGGATCTGCTCTCCTGGTATGTCAAAGTGCATGTTAGTTGTGGCATGTACAAAATCTAAAGTAGAAATTAACATTCTGTTAATATTTCTTGTGTACCTCGTTTTAGACTTAGTATAATTCTTTTTTCTTGAAATGGACAATATTATAATGGGAAATTAAAAAATAATGCTAGTTTCTGAAAGCAGCATGGTACATATCTTTTTGTTGTTGTTCCATGAGAAAGGGAGCTTTCTTTATATTTAAGTAGAAAAATTTATACTCTGAGTCCTGAGTCTGTAACAGTGTGAATCTATGGAAACACTAGAAATTGTATTCTTCTGACATCCCCAGACTGGCAAACTTTTAATTTTGTAGTTCTTTACTGCTTCAATCTATCCTATGTTCCTCTGTTGTTGTTTTTTAAGGATAGATTTCATATTATTTTTCATTATCAAAACCCACTAGCATGCTATCAGTTAATGCAGATGTTTGAGGAAGTAAGACCTCGTATTTTTAGCACTTTAGAAATATGTTTTGAGGGATAGACATAGAAAATAAAGAAAATAAATACAAGTGCATTTAGTTATTAGGATAGGCATATAACTTTCCAGTGGAAATAAATTTGAGAAAGAATACTGCCAGAGTCATCCTTGTATTAGGAAATAGCTTGATAGATTTGCTGAGATCTAATGACACAGGTGCTGTAAAAGTCACTAAACTTAATTCCATTATAGCAGCTCAGTTACTACAAAATTGGATCACTTTTTTTCCTGAACACATCGCAGTGGAGCTCAGATTTCAATATTAATTTAAGAAAAAAAATAGTGAGAGTCTTCTGAAGTATTAGGATAGATAAGACTGGGGCAGACTCCAAACTGAGGCTGTTGTACTCAGTATTTATGTAAAAACCTGTTTGAGATAGTTTGTGTGGACAGAAAAGAGATATAGGCTGAGGTTCAGTGTAATTGTGTGAGGCAGCGGGAGGCAGGTACTTAATGTATTTTATGTTCATTAGGATTGCTGGACATGCTACTGGTCTGGTTTTCATTGTGAAGGGTGGGATAAGGGAATGGAGGGGATAAACAGCTGATGTATGAGACCAGAAGCAATAGGAAAAAGTAATTGCAATAGGCAGGGAAGGAGAGGCTAAAAGTCATCTTGTACAACTCATTGTGGATATTATGTGATGTCCCGAAGTTTAGGTGTGAATTTCTAAAATCAGTCATTTACAGTATTGCTTATTAATTTTCTCCTTACTTACAGTAAACAACTTCAGATACCTTTTTTGTATTCTTTAGACCCAGGGTATGTTGAATAGCTATTCTCACAGAGCCCCCAGCATGCAAGCTATTCTGGTTTGATTACCAAAAAAGCTAGTTTAGTGATTTTCTTACCATGCGATATTTAATAATATGATGTGGCCTACTTCCTCACAGTCTATCTTCTGGGGTATACCTTATTTTAAAGCTTAGTATGTATTTCTAACATAGGTAGCCAGGTATATTTTAATGGTGCTTTCTTTCCTGTTTGTCGTAGGTGAAAAAGTAGAAAACAAGCAAGTCCTTGTGAATAAATCTATGCCAACTGTGACCCAGACACCTCTGGAAGGAAGCAGTGTGCCTCAGCAGCCACAGTACAAAGATGTGCCAGTAACGTATGTTGCATCATGCCTTTATACTTGGGGAAGGTAACATGGAGGAAAGATACCCTTTTACAAGGAACCCCCCTGAATGTATGTGTATGGAGAGGAGTCACTGAGTTGTTTCCCAGGAGAAACCAAGGAAAGAGTGAAGACAGTTGGGCAGGGAGAGGAGTCACATATGGATGAAGCAATGGAGATACAGGAGAGAAGCAGGATGAGTGGGAGGGCAGAGAACACGTGTGTGCTTAGTGAGGGGGTGCATCTCCTCCGTACTGGCTCCCACAGAAAATGGCCAATGCTGACTGCTGCTCAGCCCTTTCTTTGCCAGGCAGGAGGCCAGAATATAGAGGCCTTCCTGTCTCAGAGACTAATGGTCAGCTCATTCTGGCTACTCCAAGGAGATGTCCTCTCCCAAGGCACCAGTGAATGGGAAAGGAGAGTCAAGGATTTTTCCCTTTGTGTCCTGAAAGAACAGGAGAGGGCTTCAGAGGTGTGAGATGAAAACTTTACATTGAAAGTAAAAATAAATAAATAAAACACAAAGAGTTTTTCACTGTTTTGTCAGGAATAGCCTCAGCACTTTGGTAAATTACCAGAGGGCAACGCAAGCAATAGATGCCAAGATCAGAAAGGCAGAAATAGCTTTGTTGCACTTCTGTGTGATTCATAGCCAATAGAAAGCTCTAGGTTTACTCCTACAAGATACTAGTAAAGAAGTGAGGCAGCAGTATAATTATCAAGAGAGAAAAGAAGTAGTCCTGCCAGACAGGGACATGGATCCAGGGCTCTGTGTTTAGGAGTCATAGTTCAACCATCTTAGCTACTGGAACAGCAAACAAAATAATCTCCTAAATAAGGTACAGAAACCTGATATATGCTCATTCTGCAATATATAGCAAAAAAAGCTGGTACCAAATTTTTTTTACTGTCCTCCCAAAGTCTCTGTATTTCCTGCCACATAAATTCTGGTAATACCTGCAAAGGACTCTGGAGTTCATCTCTTTCTGTACCCTATACTGTGTTCTTCCCGTGGTTCATTTCTTCACCTGCACATGATATTATGGCAGGACATTATGCCTTCATTTTGTTCTTAAATTCTTTTAATATATTTCTTAAGCTCCCTTCTTCAGCTATAACTCTCTAGGCTACATTTTAGCTGGAAACTTACCAATACACAGGTACTTGTTTGTAACTTGTGTTTGGTTCATAAACTTAAAACTCATGTTTTGTCTTTTTTCATTAGCTATAAAGGTGCAACTGATTCTTATATTGAAAAAGTAATGATTTCATCAAATGCAGAGGATGCTTTCTTGATCAAAATGTTGTTGAGGCAAACTAGACGTCCAGAAATTGGAGATAAATTTAGCAGTCGTCATGGACAGAAAGGTAAGCTACATATTTAATAAAAATAAATGCATGTTAGGTATTCCTACTATACATAATAACATAATGCATGTTTCCATTGATTGGTTCAGATCTTTTATGACTGCAGTGATAGAAGAAGTGTTCCTTATTGGTTGAGTTTGCCTAATGTAGCAATGATGTTTCTGGAACTGAGGGAGGAATTGGCAAACGAAACTCTGTATTGACTTATGAACCTGGAAAATATGGTAGTTGCCAATGTTAAACAAGAACAGGATTTTGAGTTGTTTTTTTTTTTCCAAATGTGAATTTGGTTTTAGATAGGTTTGTCAATGGGTTATCAAGAAAGGTATTGGAGGACAGAGTGAGAGGGCGTTTTCTGAATGTACAGAAAACACCAGAGGTGGAATATTCTTGGGACATCATCTGGGACACCTCTGGATCTTCAAACTGAGAGTTGAAAATGAGTACCTGCTAGGAAGCTGCTCAGTGGCATGTTGCTCTCTAGTGTTGAATGTTAATAGTAAAATGAAAATCAGGAGCTTGTTTCCATATTCACTGAAGATAGTTGTGGACCCCCTGTGACATTAATGGCAATAAAACGTGACTCAGAACATTCTCTCTGAAGCTCAAAGTGCTGGGGATGTGTGAGAGGGGTGTCATGAAAGAAGTGGCTGAAAACAGTCTGACTGTAAAATGAGCATGTTTTGATTCTTGTGGTTTCAATGTGGGACTGGTTTTGACTGCAATTAATGTTTTCATCCATCTGTACACTTGGAAAATCTAAAAATTTTGTATTTCCAGCATGCCTTTCTGCTTTACAGTATGTGCTGTACTAAACCTATTACCTGAATGTTGTAGTCTTATTACATATTTAGTCTTACCTTTGGTTTGAGAGCATTGCTCAGTCTCACATCTGATGTCGTAGGGAGAGAAAGAGGTTGGTGTTACCAAATCCTTTCCACTGTAGCACATACACTCCTTTCCCGTTACTGGACAAATGTGATACTATCTTAATAACTACTGGAACAAAAAAATCCGTACTTCCCTGGTTTGATTTCTGACAAACATTCAGTGTAAAGCACACCAACCTCATATCTGGTGACAGAAGTATCTGCAAGGTCTGTGTGGAGAAGAGAGAGTAGGGAACTGAGGAAATAACAGAGGATGGTGTTTAGATTTGAAACACTAATACTTAAAATTAGTTGTAGTTAATGAACTTTGCAGTAATAGCTCCACTTACGGTATGAGCTAAGAGCTGTCATCTTGCAAACAAACTGGCCTTCTGTGAGCAGTGTTCTCTTTGTCAGAAGAAACATAGAAGAGAGTGATTTTTGTTAGGAGGAGCTCCCTGCAAGCATTCCCTCCGGCAGTGTGTGCCCTTGATTTACCACTGGTCCTGCTCTAGTCCCAGCTTCATGGTGGCTTTGAGCATGTTGTGCTGATTCACACTGTATTCTTGGAGCGGAACCGGGGGACTTGATGTGCAAATATGCCCTGGAGTCAAGCAGCAGAGAGCTGGTACTTGCACAACATCTCTATGAAGATTTGAACCAGTGCAATGAGATGAAACTGCAACAAATGTCACCAGTACACAGGCAGTATCCAGCTCTAGAGCTCTCTTAAATGAAGCTTAAAAATGGAATCATCTCCAGCATATTCAGTGCATGTGTGATTGGAGGGGGTATGAAGAGCAGATGGTTACAGGTGGACCCCAGGCACAAATGAGAATTCATTTTTAAAGTGATCCGTGCCACTGTTCACTTCTTTATTCACATGTGTAGCCTGAAGTCAAGCTTAAAGTCTTTTCTGGCTTTTTGAAGCTATGGAACCACATAAGCACCGGTGGCATCAAGGTGGCCAGGTGTAACTGAAGTGGGAGACTGCACCCCTGTCATGAGATGCCAGGCTAACCACAGTAATCCTCATGTCTGTAGTCTCTTGGTTTGGTGATCAGGACATCCACCTAGAGCAAATCTGTCAACAGAAAGAGGTTGAATGGGTACAGAAGACATTATTTGATCATAATGTCTGCTGTTACCAAATATATTGCCTCAAATTCTTTATATTTTCAGTGGAGTACAGAACACAGGCTTTCTCAGGTACATCCAGCTCTCTCCAAGAACACCCTTTCTTTCCCAGTGGTGCAGGTATTTTACCATAGACCCATAACTTTGGTTCTTGAAACTGTCTTCTAAAGAAATCCTGCCATTTTTTCTGCTGTTGTTAAGAAATAAAAATTCTTCTCATAAGCACTGAAGCATTTTTCCTGATTATATTTTCAAGATGGCTTTTGATCTAAAAAAAGGAAGTAATTACCACTGATTCCCCAAGCAATTGGGAAACCAATACCGAGGAAGGTTTTGAAAAAGTAAAGAAGAAACAGCACATTCTTGATTTTCCCTTTAAAATCTGGTCTAGTTCTTGCACGACAACCCTATAGGATATAGAATAGTTTTTGTAAGTGAGGGGGAAGATCATTAGCTTAAGAGGCAAACAAAGAGTTGAGCGGTTGGGATGGTTCAACTGCCGCATTCCTTCCTTCTCCTTCAGGAAGATTTCCTGTGGAATCTCTTCCAAATATTTTTTTAAATCTGAGACACAATGAAGATGTAAAATACTTCTAAGCTTATGATTTTTATAGCAAAGCCCATTTCTTTATGGATTTTGAACTTCATTTAATTGGTCCTTTCTCCTTATAGGTGTGATGCAGCATTTTAGCTGCAAGATACCCTATAAACGATACAATCACTACTCTGCGTGACAATTTTTCTTATTAGAATAAAAAAATAGCCTACACATTATAGTAAAGAAGCTACTAGATTCATCACGATAAATATTTATCTTGCATGAAAAATGTAAGCCTGTAAGATTGTCTCCTAGCTTGGGCTATTGATGTGTACCTGTTGAAATAGTTGAACAGCATTTAAATGAAACTGATTTTCATGCCTCTCCAAAAAAACAAGCAAAAGGGTGCTCCACAAATTGAGAACCATTGGAGGAGAAGAAGGGGAAGTGGAAGAATGACAAAAGGAAACAGAAGTGTCAGGCAGACTGCAATATGGCTTTAGGTAGCAGAGGGCCTTCCATATCACTAAACGTACAGAAGGCATCTCCCAGTCTAGAGAAAGGTCATTTTAGAGGTCTTGAAGAACAGACATCTCACAGAGTACTCTTGCTACTTGTTAATCCCTGATATTCATGGTCAAATACAGAAACAACTAATAATCAATGTACTGGAATCTGGTAGTATTTTCTTTAATATTCCAAAAGCCACAGAATGTTAATAATATTTTCTTTCCAAAGTAAAATACCTGTGGAAGTCCAGGGTAATGAAAAACAACATCCTAAATGCTGTAGGGAACTTTGAGAGCACCCACAATTATTTCTGACATCGTATCAGGTTAATAATCTGTTGTGATCTGGGGAGTCAGCATATTCTAAATTATTACGTCCTTCTAGGATACGTACCATTATTGGTAGCAGACCATTCGGTTCATTGTCTTGTAGTACATCACAAGAAAAGATGTTACAAAGAATGGTGGAAGGGAGAAATGTGCTTAGGAGAGAAGATAAATATGTTAGATACCAAGAAAAAAATTCTGACAACACTGGAGGTTACTGTTTTGCAACCTCAGCATACAATGGAGAACTGGATACTGACATTAATGTTAGATTGCAGGCAATGGTAGAACTGGACAAAAGCCATGAAAAGGAAAGGGAAAAATTCCTTTGTTAGCTGTTTAAAAATATAGCTAGTATCATCCTTCTCTGACATCAAATCAGAGAAGGATCAGCTGTAACTGAAGAATATAGGCAATTGTGAAACAGAAATCATAATACTAACAGTTTATCTTTTTCTGTTGAGAGAATTTTTAATTAGCCTTGAATTCTCTCTTCTGAATGCAGCTGATTACCACTTCAAGTTTAATTTGTGAATGTTAGTTTTAAGCCCATCATAGAGCCATTTAAACCTATGATGAGCTTAAACTAACAAGTACCTTGATTTAGTAAGAAGGAAAGAAAGAAAGCATATTTCTCTCCTTTCCGTATTGTCAATCTTTTCTGGGAATTATTTTTATTTTCTAGAAGGAGTGTGTGAAGGTGAGATTTGATGAAATTGTAGCAATAGTTTTAAAATACTTAAATATGTGCAAAATACAAGATTGCACGAACCACAGTTCTCAAGCCTTTTTCATGGGCTTTTTCATGTATTCCAAATTGATTTGTATTCTAAAGGTATACTTTGTCACTGGGGCAGAAGGAAGCAGAGTAACAGAATTGGAAAGTGTCTGGGATACAACAGATTAAATCTCACAAACCAGCTTTAGCCTTTTGTTACAGAAGAGCCTTTCGTTAAATATGCATGTAGATTTTGTAGGCCTCTGTAATAATTTAGATCTATGCCACTGCATCTGTATTTGCTACCTTCTTTGTGTCCTGTCCCATGTCAACACTGTATTGGCAAGGGTCACCACTTCCTGGCCTGTCCACCGCACCCTCTTTTCATGCAAGTCCGTGTTTTAAGTACACTTCTTCCAAACTGCCCGTAAAGCCCTCGCCTTCCCTTCGAGACCTGTCAACAAAGTATATGGGGAGGAGGAAAGTAAGGCCATCACATTGTGTTCTGAAACTCACTGGCAAATATTTTGCTCTATCTCAATATTCATCTTCAACCAGGATCTTGCAATAAGATCTTTGGGACAGCCCTTAAGTTTATAAAACTCTTAAGCTTCTAATGTCTCAGGAATAAACATATACCTACCAGAAAGGATGTATCTTAAGTATCTTAAGCTGTAGGTCTTTGTTTTAACTGTAGTGCATCATGTATTTTCCAGAAGGATAAAGGAACTTTTTTGGTTTATTATTTTGTTTTTTAATCTCGCATTCATTAAGTAAGTTCACTTTTCAAAGCACAGAAGGCTAAAGGATTGTTAAGCTAAAGAAGCCTCATCTGAGTTCCATACAAACTAAATTATTATATTTCCAGATTTCCTCTTGCTTTGCTACAAGTCACAATGAGGAAAAAGTTGGGCTCCTTTGATGTGAAAAAAAGCAATATATCACTTCTCTGAAAGAACATTTCTCAGTCTCTCATGTGAAAAAGGATTAACACCTCCAACAAAGGTCCTGTAGATCACAGAACTAAGCAGCAATACTGAACAGTATTCCTGAGGAGTGGAAAAACTGTATTTAAGCAAGAGATTGTTTGAACTGGCAAACAGAAGCTTTTTAATAGCTGAAGATCTAAGATAAAGGATTAAACCTTTCTGAAGTATCTGCACTTAAACAACTCTAAAGACAAGGAAACGAGTTTAAATTCATGAAAGATGGTCTTTGTTTTCCTAAATGAACCATGTTCTTTAGTGTCAAAACAAAATCCATTCACAGCATTGTCAACTACATAAACTTCATTACAATACCATTTATCTACCAAAGTCCAACATTGCTTACTTTCTAAATTTTTTACTAGTTTGAGCATCTGCCCTGTGCTTGCCTAAATTCATAGTTGAGAACAACATATCTTTGTCCTTTCAGTGGGCACTCGTACAGTGCACGTAAGCAGAGCATGTAAACTAAGATGTTAGTTTTAAATTGTTAGTTGTGTCATTTTCCAACGTTGCAAGTCAGATTTGGTGCTTTATCTGTAGTAAAACATCAGTGGGATGGAATTAAATGGTTGAAGCGGTATTAAAAAGAATTTGCTGTTATTGACTGCAGGAATGTGAGATGATTAGTATTGATTAGGCATCAGGAAAGGTAGGAATTTTTTACTTTATTTACATCTTCAAAAGTTGAATATGAGGAAATGAGATGTCAGAATGTCATTAAAACTCCTTACAGGTTTTTCTATTTATTTTTAACAAAACTGCTGCTTAGTGTGCTGTCTTAAGAAGAAAATGACAGCATTTTTTTATCTCAAGCAGCAAACAGGTAACCTTCTGACCTTTTCAGTAAATCCTCAACTGAACCTCTGAAATTAGGGTGATTTAGCATTTTATGGCACAGAATAAAAATCTCTAATTCTGTTTCCAAATAGTGTATCCTGAACACACATTTTATTAAGCTCTTGACTCATTCAGCCATGTGTATTTTGTAAAGTTCCTATGGTTATTGTTTTACAATAGCTGCTTCCAGAAGCATTGTAAGGGTTTCAATTAATCAGCTCTTTGTGTGCTTCAGACTATGCAAATTTATCACATCAGACCATTCAGCAGCTCATGGGAAAGCAGTGTACAAACTGTATTGTCTTCTAGCACCTCCTCTCATTTAGAGTGATGTTTTTAATAAGAAAACTAATCAAGTTTACTTATGCATTATTTATCTGTTAATTTTAATTCTGTTCTTTACCTCTTATGTCAAATGGGATGTAGCAAGTGATATGATAGATCAGTGAATGATTCAATATTGAACAAAGCTTATGTGATACAGCACTTTTTTCTTCTGAAGTTGTTTTATGCTTAGTTAGACAGCACAGTATGCAATTAGAGAGTTTTGAAGCAGATCTACATTTTTGTTTAACCTTTTTAATATTTGACAATCAGTTTGTCACTTATCCACAATACACGGCGCTGTGTTATAGGTACACCTCTTCTTAATTATATGATGTAGTCTTATTTCTCAGGAGTGTTTCCAAATTCTGTCAAATATGGTAAATCTAAAACAGACACTTTTAAGTTAGTTTTAGCTCTTTTACCACTCTATCATTAGAATAAACAAACAAGGACTTTTGGTAACCCGCTTCTTTTTGTCTTGCTGATAGGAACCGGTATTACTGCTGCTTCTATTCACTTAGTCTCCTTTGCTCTCTAATGTCCCTCCTGCTGGTAGTAATTAGTTTTCTATATTAGGTTGTTTTGACTTATTTGATTATTTTTTTTCATTTGGCATGTGTGCGTATAGAAGGCGTCTTACCGTAGCTGGTGAAAAACTTTCCCATACTGTTGTATTGTCCCTGCCCCCTCCCTGCCGCCCCCGGCCCCCTCCGTGCTGAACTGCTGTTTTACAAGTCTGTCTGTGGTCGTGTTTGTCAGCAAACCCTAAAAGCAACCGTATAAAAGGCACAGATTCTGGAAACGTGAATTTCTTCGGATTGGAAAAAGAAACTCTTAAAGGACAAAAGTGAAGGGGTGAGGAGGGGACCTTTATATTCCGTTAGGGCCTTGTGGAGGTGCCGGGTGTTGAGATGCTGATGCAGATGCCGTGTGTGGGGACGGGCCATCGTGCCTGGTCAGAGGGCTGTCATTTATTGGCTGGCATTCAATAGCGGTGGAAAAACACTGCCTATGGCTGTTTTATACTTGCATGTTAAACCACTGTGGACATCTGATTTAAGTTTATTCTAATTTAAACTGTGAACTGCCATGTTTATTAAGCCACTTTCTGAGAGAGAGAGAGGGAGAGGGATATCTTAGAATTTACTAGCATTGTCACTGGTTTTCCCTCTAAGGTGACATTATGAAATTGATATACAGTGGGTTTTTTTTTTTTCTAGAATTCAATTTGTTTTTCAATTGAAAAGGAATGAGATGTAGCAAGCTGCTGGATGCTTTCTTGCTCAAACTTACAACCCTCCTCACAGTCCACACGCTAAAAAAAAAAGTCTTTATATTTTATTTTATCTAGAAAAGTAATTGCAGCCTTCTCTGGTTGTTAATGTTTGATTCTGGTCCTAGACAAGAACTTCAGAGTGTACGGGTGAGAGCAGATTCTGGCCCATCATAATAATAGCATTTAGTCTAAAATTGTATTGCTAAATTTTGGGTGCAGCACATAAAAATGTGTGCAGGGGAAGGAAAGTGAATGAAACTAAATTATTTGGTATGTCCTGCGTGGAAGCTGGGGAACAATTTTCATGTGATATCTAAATCGGTAACAATCGGGAAATCTTAAAAACCTGTAGGAAGAGCCACAGAGCAAAGTTACTTACTAGTTTGAGTGTGTCCTCTTTATGAATATTGTATGGGGAATAGCTGGGCAGCTCAGTTGTGAAATGCATTTCATACTTGCACAGGGCAACGTTTGGAACTCAAGGCTGTCTTAAATCCTGCCTCTTCTTTTCTCTCCTTTACTGTTTTGCTGGCCAGTTTCAAGTGATAATTCCACTTATAATGGATTAATTCACTTGATCACTTTTTTGCAGCTGCTCGGCAATGCAGAACCGGTCGGCTTGCCTTTTACTGCCCGGCTGCAAACCCTGGCTCAACAGTCAGAGATGAAAAAGAGCAAATTCAGGAGCTTACAGAGCAGACCTGCAAGCATACACTAATCTCTGAAGAGCTTCTGAAGAAAAGTGACTGCAAAATGAAATCAAGTTTACGTTTTGAAGCAAGTTGCAGTTACTTGCTTTTAGAAATAATGTTGTATACAGGAAAGGCGTCTTTCAGCTTTTTAAATAGCTCTTTATGAGAAAGAATGAACTTTCTTAAAACATGGGTAGGAGGAAGCTGCTCTCTGTCCTGTTCTCTGAATACAGATGGACATGCTATATATATATCTGTTACCTAAACTCAGCACCTTCTTAAAATACAGAAGCTTAGAACCGAGGTTTTATAGCTTTCTCTTTTTTCTTTTTTTCTTTTT
>VXAA01007166.1:2799-29380 GCA_013399115.1 Anseranas semipalmata | reverse complement strand
TTTTTTTTTTTTCTAAAATAGAAACTTTATAAATGGCCTAGTGAGCTTCACATTGCTGGATTCTGTCTAAATATTTTGTTTTTAACTTCTAAGCTCATTATGCTGTCTTTGTGTTAACTTGTATTAAAATCTGTCAGCTATGACTGGTCTCATAACCACAGTCAGCGGACCAGAATAAGTTAATTATTTACTTGTGTCACTAGTGCTCTTCATCTAATGAAATGCACAGCTGTGTTAGATCTGCAGTTGGGTGTGTAGGTCCCATTGTTATACAAGTCAGCGGAGGGTAGAAGCCGCTATGATGGAGAGCCCTCAGTTCTTTCTGCTGTTCTGCCTTTCTGTGTCAATTTCATGGATCTTTTATCATTCACTTTCACACAAAACAAACAACACAGTGGCTGTCTGCTATGGGAACCGGCTTGGCATATAAAAGGTTTTCAGAGCCTAAAGTAATTTTAAGTTAGCTAAGATTTAATTTTTGGCTTACAGGTGCCCTGAAGTCCAGATGCAAACTAATGCTTTCTTAGAAGGAAATGGGAATAAGGCACAACGTATGTGCCATAATACATACATAATAAAGTATTTATGTATATAATTTTAGGATTAAAAAAGCTGCGTGGACAAGAGATAGTGTTTTTTTTTTTTTCCAGCAAATGATTGCTGCTTGGTGGGGAGGGATAAAAGGATGTTATTGATTTATCATAATGGAACAATGAAAATTAATTTCAATAGGTTCAAAAACTAAATACAACCCCCACCCCCAGACACTCCGATCCTTTTTTTTTTCCTACCCCCTTCCCCCATACTTACCATTCTCATTCTATTAACTACTGTCCCATACACCTATCCCTGTCTTGCTTGGACAGTGGAAGAGGAGCTCCCTCCTGAGCAGACGCCAATATCCCCCTGTGAACTGGCTGGTCAGGGGAGGCCTTTTTAGGGATGTAACCGGCACCCTCAGTCTTCCAGGAGCCCCCTCCGCTCCAGGGCTGTTCCCAAAACGTGCTCTGGCAGTTGCAGCAGGCTGATCTCAAATAGCTTGCAGGCTTTTTCAGTTCTAAGGGCTTCTGGAAGAAATTGTCCAACTGAAACAGTAGCTTTGGTTCAAAGGAGTACAGGCTTAAGCAGCTGCGTTTTAGCACCTGAATTTGTGTGTTAGATCTCTCAGTCATTTATAGCTGCAGTATTTTAATCTGCAGAATTCACTGTAGAAACAGTTGTACGGGTGAGAAAGGAAAATTTCATGATGTATGATAGACTATTTTAAATGAGTTTTCATGCTTCTGTTTAATGTGGCACAAGTAGTTTTAGAGTTTGGGATTTTGTTTTTGTTTTGCACACAGTAATCTGGTGAGACTGAAAAAAACTTCCAAAACTTTTCCAAAAGCTACAATTTGTGTTTACTGGGTAAGAAAATATAAGCAGTGTGAGGAGTGGACTGTACTTTGTAATTCATCGAGAGCAGTCTTTGCTCAGCAAATGAATGCTACCTGAAAAAGTGTTTGTTTTTTTTTTAATATTTTCCCCCAGCCTTCCCTCAGCTGCTGTCAAATCCTGACTTCATTTGTTTTTATTAAGTCTTTAGTGAAGATACATATGATAAGAAGATTCCAAATCAATAATAATTTTGTGTGTTCAAAGAGATACTGTAAGAGACTTGATTTCTCTATTTTTTTTTTCCAGGAAATTATAGTATCAGCTCTAAAAACTAGGTCTCCTTTGAGATATTCCAGGCTGACTGATCAGAAGTTTCTGTTTGCCTCTGAAAACTGTATCTAAAGCTTTCTTTCCTAATTTGCTAACTCACAAATCACTGGGAGCATTATGTAAGGGTATGCTAATTTTGCCAGTCCTGTCACAAGGGCTCTCTTCTAGCCTGCAGGTTGTGAGCACTGGTCATGGTAATGAATCTGGGTAAGAAGTGATCCATGAGAAAGAGAGGAGGAGGAAAACACTAAAGAAAATCTGGTGATGAGCGTCAGCCCTGCTGGTGGTTTGCTGTTTGTGAATTGAAATGTTTTCTCTTCTGCAGGGGTGTGTGGACTGATTGTTCCTCAAGAGGACATGCCATTCTGTGATACAGGAATCTGTCCAGATATCATAATGAACCCTCATGGCTTCCCATCGCGTATGACGGTTAGTGGCTATGTTATGATTAAAGAGTCAGTGTTTCCCAATAAAGAAAGTGAAGTGGATTAGCCAGAAGAAACAAGAAAATTTGAACCACACAGTTGCACTGAGAATATTCTCCAGTCGTTATGCCACGTGCTTGCTCTCCCGTGAGCATTCAGCCATCTGTTTTGCATGTTTTGAAACATCCTGCTGTAAAAACAAAGTAGGGATGTGCACTGTTTGTGCATCATACTCATTTTGTTCAGCATCAAACTAACAGAAAAGCAACCAAGTACCTGTTGCACCCTTTCCCTTTGAAAATTTCCTGTTCTCCTTCCCCATTGATTACGTCCACTGAGCCAGCTGGGGGCAGACTGTGTGGGGAAGTGTGGAGAGGAGTTTCAATAATAGTTCCAGACCTGTATAACTCCTTACATTACACACGTCTCCCTGGAATTCATACAAGTCTTGTACCGGTGTTGCAGGGCTGCACTAGATAAATCACAGTCTGGCCTTTATATGGGACCTCCACTGATTACTTAGTACAGCCTCTGATCTTTTTTTCTTTGTTAGCTTCTTCTCTTCTGTTTCTCCTGCTGCACTGTAGCGTGTCAATCTCTGAGGCTGTCTCCCAGAGCAGAAGGCCACGCTGAGTCCTGCTCACTTTTCAGACAAGTGGAAAAAATGGGGCTGCCTGACTATGGACCTTAAAGGGTTCCCAGACCCTGTCTGGTTTTCACCCCTTCACACAGGAATAATTCCTGTTCTCCTTGGGTTTCTTCCACTATTTCCATTGCGCGCAGTAACCCAGGTTGCCATCTCAGACACCTCGTCTAGATAACTAACACTGCGACTGATCCAGAGATGTTCTAGCCCGTACTAGAGAGCAGGCTGTTAACTCTGCTTTTCCTTGCACAGGTAGGAAAGTTAATTGAACTCCTGGCTGGAAAGGCTGGAGTCCTAGATGGCAGGTTTCACTATGGAACAGCTTTTGGAGGCAGTAAAGTTAAGGATGTATGTGAAGATCTTATTCGCCACGGTTATAACTACCTAGGGAAGGACTACGTAACATCTGGTATCACCGGGTAAGAATCTGCTGCATAGATTTAGATGTTTCAGGGGAGTGGGGAAATCCTGTTGAGGCACATCTGAAAAAGCTTCTTATGTCTCAGAGCTCAGGAACTTTCTCTTATTGACAAACTGCTCTGCTCTGTGAGATAGAGGCAAAGGGCTGAAGAATGGGGCACTTTTTTTTTTTCTTAAAAACATTCTGTGGTTCCACACTTTAAGAATTATTAGTATTTTCATGGCTGTAATGTGAATGGCCATTGTAGTAGACATGAAAATCTCCCAGCTTCTTCTGCGTGACAAAAAAAAGTGAAATCAAGGTTTTCCTTCTGAGAGATTGAAAGAAATTTCAAGTTACTGTTGTCAGCAATTCTTGTATATGCTTGGAATCAGATTAGCATTTTCATGTTGTCTTTAACAGTACTGTAAAATATGGATGTGGAAGCAGGTGTCTGTTCCTTGGGAATATTTTGTGTGTGCTCTTTTTTCTTTTTTTTTTCTCTTTCGATTACACAATGATTCAGTCTGGCATAATACTCTAATCTGCAAACTTCCTGCTGTGCTGATCAGACTGGCTTCTGAGACACAGAGTTCAAAGAACGTAAGATAGTTTAGGAACAGGAAAAGGCCATATGGCTCCACATGCCTGCCCTTCCAAAATGCATCTTAATCCTACCTTCCTGCTATTTTTATTATTCTCCCAGTCCCCTTCTTCTCAAGGAATAAGTTTAGGTCTCTTTTGTAAGTTTTGTGTTTTTTTTTTTTTAACACTCTTTATTTTAGTTACTTTTCGTACCAACTTATTCCGTATGTTTTTTGTCTTTTGTTTCAGCCAGAAGATTTTATTCACCTTACCCACCCCCTATTACATAAATTCTTCATGAAATATTCCAGTGTTTGAAACAGTTTTTTTGATACATCATGAGAATTTTTAACAAATCTGTCTATTCTTGTTTCCCAGGGAGAATGATATGATCTTGCTCTAAAAATCCCCTGCCCCCGAACCTTAACTTTGTACTGTATTATTTAGAGACTTCACTTTAGGATACTGGTATTCTCCGAGGCAAATTTCACATGCTTCATCTATTTTTCATGAAATTTCAAGGCAAATATGTGTGGAAGTTCCAAATATGTGTCCAAATTCCAAATGTCTAGTTATATTTTATTATTTGCTTAGATGGGCAGCTTTTGGAATAGCACTGCATCATGTCAGTAATAACTTTGAATGGGAGGTTGTCTCCTGCTTGTTTTTGCATTGCACATATATTTCTAAAAATATATCAGTGGCAGTGCTGAGTTTGTATGTTAAATCTAGTTATTCTTAGTGAGTGCTGAAGGTGGTAGCTGGGAAATGACTGAGTGCTTTCAGCTGTTGCTTTCTGATCTTTAGATGCTTATGCTGTTCTTACACTTAGGGGTATTTTAAAGACAGAAGTCTTTACCTATTAATCCAGCTCATAGAAATGAGTAACACCCTCTGTGCTGCCTACAGATGTTCCAAAGTTGATGCAAGTGCCTAAACACAGTTTTGAAGAGCCCTTTTACCCTGCTCATCTGAGTCCCCAGTGCCAGTCTGGGCAGACATTTTTGTCCCGTGGGTATGGCTGCTGAGCAGGCTGCTGCCTGCTGCAGGGCCTGTCTTAAATCACTTTTTGGAGTCTCGCACATCTACAATCTGTAGCAATTGCTGATGACACTATTGAAACACTCCTGAACAGACAGGGAACTCAGGCGGTACAGCTCAAACAGGTACCTGCAGGTACAGCAGCATGTGGCAAGAGTTCAGGAGCTTGTTCCTCACTTGTTCCTTGATACAGCAGTACATGGTGCTGGCAGTGAACTGCTCTTCTCTTCACAAAGGTTGTCTGTAGGGTTTTCAGACCAATTGTCATGGAAGCCCAAACACATTTTTCAAGGACTCACGATTCCCAGGTTGTTTCCAATTCCACTTGCACACAACACTCTTGTCTCTCTTTAGGTAAACATGTGCTAACTGTGAATGTTGTGTTTTTTGTTTTTAATTCCTTCAGGGAGCCTTTGGAAGCATATATCTATTTTGGCCCTGTGTATTACCAGAAACTAAAGCACATGGTGTTGGATAAAATGCATGCAAGAGCTCGAGGACCCAGAGCAGTGCTCACCAGGTATTGTTACAGGCTAAGTGGAGAATTCTTAGCCTACAATCAGAAGTGTGTCCAGGTGACTGNAGGCTCTGGTGGGAGAAAAAAAAAAAAAAAAAAAAAAAAGTTTGTTTACTTCTTGATACTTGAAAAAAAAAATGCTATTACCTGTTAATACACTGTTACAGAGTAAAAGCTCTCACCGTGGACTGTGGTAGAAGGTTGTTCTGAATATCCAGTGTGCTCTGTGTGGTACAAAACTGAGTTTGCTTCTCAGAATTCTGTTAGCAGTTAGTAAAAAATACCATCTGCTGATTCACAGTGCACATTCTGGCCCTTTCCTGTCAGATTGTTCATATCACAGGTATTTCAGGACTTTTTTTTTTTCTTTAACAGTTGTACTTTTACAAAATCAGGTATGAGTAGAAGGAAGAAATATATTTTAATATTTCAACATCCATTGGTACTGAGCAGGTTAATATTAATGTGGCCTATATCTTCACCTGTCAAGGCAAAGCAAATGCATTGGTCCTAGTGGAGCACAAACAAGCATTAGCAAAACATGCATCCCTGGTACACTGCACTTTGCCTTGCAAAACTTCCATTCAATTCTAAAACTTAATTTAGAGTTGTATGTGCTGGTCCGCAGTTCTCATACAATACTGCGAAGGAGAATAGCACTTCAACACTAATAAATTGCAAAGTTTACAGAGATGCCAACATTAAATCTCCATTTTTATTTGCCTGGTTTAAATATATCCTCAGTTCCTTTGGAGTCATGATGATTGCACTAAGCCTGAACTTGGTTTTCTCTCCAACAAAAAGGTTGATTACCATGTTGATGTCCTCTCATGTAAATTTTGAGGTCAAGTAGATGTACCCTGGGTAATATCTAATATAAGCCCCTAGAGGTGGGCTTATACTGTCTGCACCTTTGGGGAATTTGAAACATTCTGCTTTCATTGGTGTTACTTTACCTTTTCTCCTTAAAGGCAAACCAGCTTTTTGGCTCTTCAGCTCTAAGGCTGCACACACTCATGTTCTAAATTGCTGACATTCCTGGCTTACAAGAAATAGTTCAGTGGCACAGTCTTTGCTTTGAGGATGGCTTAGTCCACCTCTCTGCATCACTGTAGGATTATTGGCTAAATCTTGCCAGACAGCTAATTGCCAGGTAGTCTTGAATATTCTAGCAAAGATTACTCTAAATTTCCTTTGCCAGTCTTTCTGGACTGTCATGTACACCATTTGTACCTCACCTGTTACATGGTGATACTCTTCTTGTTGAGTTGTAAATCGTGTAAATTTATAATCAGTCCCTTTTGAACTGTGTTTGAGATATAAGCACAAAGTCATGTCTATCCTGCTTTTATACTCTTCCCTGTAACAAGTATGATTTATATCCTTTTCTTTAATTCTTAATTTATTTTTTATGCATCTTACCATGCCTTGATGCACTTCTCTTGCCCTGTCTGCCTGCACACCAGGTTAGCAAGTCAGTCCCTTAACAGGTGCAGCTTCCACCTGTTGATGTGCTGTTACAGAGTGGAGGTGCAAGTCTCTGCTGCACCTGATAAAGAAGTATCTTTCTTGCTTTTTGTTGCATATTTCCTATGCCTTTAGGCTCTTCAACCTCATGCTTACTCTACGACAAACTGAAGTTGTCTCACACTTTCCATAGAAGTAAATACCAATGATTGAACTGAGAGAGAAATCGTGAAATGTTTTTAATTCTTGTCTAAACTTTTCCACCAACCACATTAATAAGAGCAGGTATAGCACAACCGTCATTTCTATATCACAGCTGCTTGCCAATATGAACCTAAGTGATATTCCCAATTACTGGGCTGTCTGCCCCATTTTCTGTCCTTTGATGCGTTAGTCACGGTATTGGCCCTTCCTATGAAAATGAAAACTCTCTGTCTCAGCTAACAGTGCACACAGTTGTTTTACTGGAGCTCCTAGCTTACTCAAATCCCTTGATCAGCTTTCATATCATCTCCCCAGCTTCTCAGCTGTTTAGAGATACTGAATTTAAATGAAACCTAAATCCCAAGTCAAGGTAATACTTGTATGTAAAGATGAAGGTGGTGTGATTTTCCCCCACTCCTTACTTTCTTTGAATTCTTTGTTCCAGTCAGTAGCATCATACTATATAGCTAGGGCTCTTTATTTGACTTTGAGGAAAGCTAGTGGATGTTCAATTTATACTGCCTCTTGACTAGTCTTTTAGGAATTTTCTTTTTTCTCCTCAACTAATTAAACTTCTGTTATTGCCATTGCCTCTGCTGAGAGAGTCTGCTTTGCCAGCTTTCATATTCACTATTGTTTTATCATCCGTTGCACTTCCTGGAGAGTAGATTGCCTCTAAGATTTTTATTTTTTTTTTTCTTTTAAAAGTAATCCTGTAACAGTTTCCAACATGGAATTTGGCAGTCATTGTCTTGAAATACATTTCATTATATATTGAGTGTACCTTAACTGACAGAGCAGAGCTATATTTCCATCTGGAATAAGGCAGAAGACTTGAGTTCCTTGAACATCCCTGATTCTGAATATTGCTCTGATTAAAACAAGACTTTGTAGATTTACAAAGCAGCACTCTGTCAACACAGTCAAAAACAGCCAGGATGTTGCCCTCTGAATTTGTGTTTGCTAAATGAAATGCAAGACTTAATTTTTTTTTCACGAGTAGTTAACAATTAATTTAAAACTTAGTTCTATATGTGGTAGTGCCCAGATGCCCAGTCCTACTAAATCTCTTTAATAGTTAAACTGCCTTTAGTTTTCCTTACAAGAGACCAGTACAAGCTTTTTGCAGGCATAGTTGTTCTGATAGACATTGTCAAAGCTGCCACCTGCGTGTTCTTTGAACTTACCAGATATGCCAGTTCCTATTGTACTGCAAGGCAGTAACGTGGTGACACTGGTCAGGGTTCCTCTGTGGGGCTGTGGGAGCATGGTACTCCCTCCTCCTGTGGGGCAGTGTTTTACTAGGTAATGTCCCACTTTTTGGAGATCAGCCTTTCAGCCAATGACTCTGTTTGGTTTACTGTAACAGGCACAAGGGAGTTCTGCTGAGACCTACAAGGCGTGCTCTTATTCAGTGGGGTAGACTATATTTCCCTCCACTGGCCAATGAAACAGGGAATAGGGCCATAAAGCTGAACCCACTGTTCTTCCAGAAAATGCAGAATTAGCACCAATAAATCCTTAATGTGCTTAAAAACACTGAAGTTAATTGTTTTATGGTTTTTCTAAGTGGAAAAGTTAAATAGTATGAAGACCACTTGGCCTGATTTTTTTTATTTAAAGAATCAACTCATTTTACTTAGGATTTAAGAGTTTTAAGATCTTCTTATCTTTTTTTTTTAAACATGAAAAATATCTTTTTTATGATATTCCCAATCTTATCTTCAAGAGTCTGCTTTGTCTTCAGAATGTTATATTCAGAATAAAGAATGGAAGCAGTTGCCCAGGGCAACAGCTGCAGTGTACGTGTGTAGAGGGAAAGGGGAAGCACAAATGCTTTATAAATACTGTTCTAACATTTTAAACAACCTTTGGTGTGAGGAATTTTCAAACTCCTGTGAGCTGGAAGAAAAATCCAGTAGACACACAGAGCCTAAGCAGACTCTTTTCAAAGGTCCAATCTCAATATTGAGATTTTCGGTACTTTAGAAAACTACTTTTTCAGGACAGAGGGATATGTTTTGTTTTGTTTTTATGAAATAATTTTGACATTCAGTGGGAGTTAAACACTTAAAGACTTAAGATTCAAGTTGGATTTTCTGTGTGTGTGTGTGTGCGCGCGCGTGTGTTTTAATGGGATTTCAGCTGTCTTAAAAATCTTCATCGTGTATCTGTTGGAAGACCCATGGCATATCAACTCCTAAAGGGCTAGAATTGAGGCACCATAGTTTTTCAAGAGGTTTTATCCTCCCTTAATTGGATTGCAACTTTATTGGGGGGTCACATATATAAAGCTCTGTTGGCATTTATCCTGTGGAACAGCACCTGATGAAACTTTTGAAAGTAGGCCTATGCATTTAACTATTATTGTAGAAGTCAGTTGGTAGAAGAAACTCAGGCACTTCTAACACTGCAGCAAATGTTTGTGCCCTTGGAGGCCTCAACTGCTTTTAAAGTCTCTGCCTCTGAGCACTTCACAAGAGAAACTGCATTCACCACAGGGTTAGTCTTTTAAAGCAGCATCTGAACAGTGATGCTGCCATCCCCCGAGGGGGGGGGAATAGGGCGGGTGGGCTAGGGAGTTTAATCAGGATGTAAACAACTTCTATCCAGTCTCCCAGCAGTGGGGAAAAATAGAAGGTTACATGAATGAAAAGGACAATTTGAATTACAAGCAGATTAGTTTTACAGTTCCACTGTGGTCAGAGTAGAGGAAACTACTTCCCCTAAAAAACAAACACAACTTGCATCTTCAGAAGATCAGTTGGATCTGGTAATTAACTATATATATATATTTTTATTATTATTATTATTTATTTATTTATTAATATATATATATATTAGCACATTACAAAGAATTATTAGATGTTGAAGGCTTTTATAAATCATTTTCTCTGAGTTGCAGTATGTTGGCAAAAACTTATTTTTAATATATGTAGTATGTTTAATTTGGTAGATTAAAATAATATAAGCTAAATATACTCCAAAAGTTATGGTCCAGATCTATCGCTGGATATTTTATATAATTTATACTGCTCCGGATACCAGAAACAGCACACAAACATTGGGTTTCACTGACCAGTGAAGCCTCTTACGATTGCCAATAACAATTTTTATTCTCTTTGCTGTCATGCTTCAGGGAACATGCTAAGATTGAAGTATTTAATAAAATGTATGCAATATATTAGTGCTTCAGGAATTTAAGATTTAATGTTTTTTAATTTAATGTTTTTAATTTTTAAAAAATTTTTTTTTGTTTTTAATTTAATGTTTTTGCTTCACAGTTCACTCTTAATATTTGCAACCTACATACTACTGCATTGTGCTAGTACATGAGAGTAGAACTAATACTGAACTAAATTGCAGTGTGACAAATGAACTTTGAAAGTTCTGACCATGTCCAACCAAAAAAAAATTGGCTTAAACAGTCACGATACTGTTAGTAATAGATTTTACCGTGACATTTTATCTCAAAAATTTCAGTGTCTGTTTGCATTGATTAGTTAAAACTTCCCTCTAGCACCACAAGGATGGGAAGTCTTTCCACACAAGGAATGTGACTTTGATTTGTGTTGAGGAACTAGAGAACTGAGAACCTATACAACATGGAAATTAGTTTGTTAACCATCAGACATGAAAAAATAAACTAGATAAGTGTTACTTTCAATGAAAAAAAAAAAGTAGCATTTCAATAATGAGTTAGTAATATGCACACTGCAGAAGGGAGTTGTAGATTATGCTAACTAATTGTTTGCTGCTTTGTTTTGGTACTCTCTCCAAGATTAAAAATGGTCTTATTTTAACAATTTAGTCTTACTTATCTGTAGGTCATCTGAAACATTAGCTTGATGATTCATTCGTTGGCTGCTGAATATTGTTTCATTTAGATAACTACAAAATATAATGAATGTTTCATCAAAAAAAGTGTACCAAATCCCTATCCAGGTGTATGGTTGCTAGATACAGTTGTCTTCTTGGATATTCTTGTCTTCTTTTAAGTTTTTGCTTGCTCATCTACATTCTGTGAAGTAAAGAGTTGTGGCCTGACACTGCAGTTGCCGCTCACAGAACGATGACATATCGGCAGTGTGGGAGCGAAGATGAATCGCTTCAATTTGTGTAACACATTTGTGAGATCAGCAGCTCTAGTTTGTAGCACATTGTTGTCTATTGGTACTATACTGTTCCTACAGTTTGAAGATAGGTATTCCTAGGGCAGTAGAACGTGTGTTCTGGAATACTTACTGCATTTTTCAAATACTTATTTCAAAGGCAACCCACCGAAGGCCGATCCCGTGATGGTGGTTTACGTCTTGGAGAGATGGAACGGGATTGTTTGATAGGTTATGGAGCCAGCATGCTGTTATTGGAGAGACTGATGATTTCAAGTGATGCCTTTGAAGTGGATGTCTGTGGGCAATGTGGCTTGCTGGGATACTCTGGCTGGTAAGTTGTCTAACTGCAGTGCCTTTTGTAAATCATGGTGTCCCTTCCTCACTTTGTGCATATGTCATGCTTCATATGTGTTCATACTTTCAAGAAAGCCCTCAGCTCTAAGGTACATAAATCCAAGCGGTACAGAGTAAACACGCCTCTCTGTAACAGAACTTTGCCCTTGGCTATAGCACTTCTCGGTTTTGAAGTGCTCACAGACACTGGTTAACAATCTCATGCACCTTAATCAAAACCAAAGTCAAAATTCAAAAATGCTATTTGGAGAATTGATGACAGGAAGCAGTTCTTTGTTATGGTCTGACTGAATTTAGGATGAAAGTGAGTTTGTAGTCAATGGGCTAGGGGTCTCTCTTGTTGTGGAGCATTGATATTCTCTTTAACAGCCATCTGTGCTTGTGGGAAAGGTTACCTTCACTCTGAGCTGCCTCCCTTCCCACCTCTGCAGTGGGTTAGCAAACCCCTGGAGTAGATTGCCGGTGCTGCTTGTAGTTAGTACTCCCTAACCTGCTCCAGGCAGGGTGAGAGTCATGTCCATCTGAACCGCTCAAGTCACCTTGGTGATTTTGCCAGGGCCCAGTTAAGTAGCTCTGGTGCAAACTGTTCCACCAGCAGTACAGAGGGGGTGTAACCTCTGTCAGAAATGCAGTGGTGAACAGCTGGGACACGTAACCTTCTCTGGATTGCCCAGCTGTGTCAGTAAGAAAGAATGCCCCAGACCTGTACTGAAGTAGGGCTTCGGCAGATTTTGGATGAAATTTGGACTTGCTGGTGTCTAAGGATCTGTGCTCCATGGTGCAACTGCAGGCAGCTTGTAGGCCAAGGAAAATGAAATTCACTGAAATGAATGTCACTAGTTTATTCCTTTCCTAGAGACTTAGCCATATCAGGTTGACTGCAGTCAGAATGAACCCCATTTCGGGTATGGGTACAATAATAACTGTGTCTGCATGCATTTGGGGAATAATTGTAGATAAAAATTAAGTGCACTGACTGTGAATATGCTTACAGAAGTAAGCAAGAAGGTCTATTTGTAAGCTTTTTCAGAGGTCCACCAGTTTTTAAATATCATGAAGTCCTGTGTGAAAATGACCAAGTAAATTGTAGGTTTAGAGACATCATGTCCTGTGCTTTGCTATTCTAATAGCTGTGAGAGATCAAGCTATCTACATACAACAGAGATGCCTCAGATTTTTTTTATTATTATTATTTATTCCCCCCACCCCAGAGGAAAATGTTCTCAGATTCCCTAAAGAGGCTAGCAGGCTCAGGTTTTTACACAACTTTTTGTGGTGCCTGTAACGCTAACAGATAAGGTCTTTGCAGGACGGTAGTTTGAAGGAGACTTGGACTTTCCCCTGTGTTTGTCACAGGGGGATTAACTTCTCTGAGCATCTTCCTGCACCAGCTAAAAAATCTTTCAAGTCTAAACTTTCAAGGACTAAATGTGAGAATAGACAGAACCCCAATCCTGTATCTCACCTACTTTTGAAAAGGGGAAACTGCGTCAATGTCCTTGAGTCTTCTGACCTCAGAAATAAGATTACTAGCTAGGTTAGCCACAGATCTTCCTGCTACAATTGCATGTTGAACCTCACAAGGCTGAAGAGAGAGGGTAGACAGAGAAGAATGAGAGAAGAAAGCAGCATCTTCTGCTTTCTTCTAGCTACAGAGTTCGTAACCACATGGTTATCACTTTCATGGACTGTTTCTCTCCCACATGCCTTTTGCTTTTTAGTCTTATAAAGCAATGAGCTCCTCTCTGAAGCATCAGACAAATGCACCCATCCTGTGTCTGAGCCTGAGAGACAAGCAGCTGCCTGGCTGGAAATTCATTTGTCTTTTGACCAACTGCATTGTTCCTAAGAAAATTATCTCTATGTTAGCTAATGATCTTCCTGTCTTATTCTGTCTGGGTTCTAAGCCAGTACCAAGTTTATCTTCTGCAATCTGTTTTTCCATGTAGTGGAAGCATAAAACTAGATGCCAATACTACGTGGAACTCATCATGTCTAACACTATGGCCATTGCTTTTAACCATGTTTCCTCTACAGTAATTTTGAGATGCTATATTTAAAGTTACATAGTAGCACCCCTATTACTAGAAGAGAGAAGCTTCTTGTGCTCTTTAGAGGTGAGGGAAATGTTCAGGTTTAGATTGGTTTTGTTTTAGCCAGGCAGAAAAACAGACGTGTGAAAGCAGTAGGGATTTGTGAGATGCAAAGTTCTTGCAAGCTCTGTGAAAACAGGTAACCAGGAGTCCCATGACTAAGGGAAGAAAGTATCAACAGTGTGTGTTCAAGTTACAAGTTACTGTTCTATTTATGTTGGGGGGAGATGAAGAGTTACGGGGAAGAAGAGGGAAATTAATTTCTAAATACCTCAAAATAACATTGCTGGAAACTTGCAGGATCTTGGATATCAGTATCAATTAGGAGAGGCAGGTTAATGAGCTTTATTTACTTTGGTTCTTGGAGAGGGATTTTTTCCGTGATACAACAAAGTAGGAAAGTAAGACGTTTTCAGTTTATAGATATTGAAGTGACAGCTACCCTTTCTCACCTTAGTCAAACCATTCTTCTAAAGTGTGTCTGGCCAGAAAGAAAGCACTGTGTTTGTTTGCTAATACCAGTAGCAGTTCTGCTCCTTACAGAGTAGAAGTGCAGACAGAGGTAGGCAAACACATGTGAAATCCGGAGGAGAGACAAGGCCTACTCTGTAGATGGTTGACAATATTTAGTTGGACATTATCCTTCTGGCTTTTGTGCAAGAAATATTCCTTCTTTCTGATCGAGGTCTGTTAAAGCTACTGCAGTGCAAGTAACAGTTGAAGGAAGTTGTCTGAAAGGAAGGGCATGCCATTAGTCAAACAAGCGACCACTTCTGACTGTGTAAAGCACTGCCTTAAAAATACTGTCATGCAGATGTAGCTCAATTTTTCCTACACAATCTTGGCTTTTAGAGTAGGCCTTGAAGATTTTCAGAGACCAGATGAAATGAAGGCACCTTGAAGAAAATTAGGAATTTAAACATTAGAAATAGAGTTACATTTTATTTTTAAGGTGTTGTTAATCGAAGTATTCCCCATTTTGAAGTTTGTAACAAAGTTTAATAACTTCTTAAAATAATAGTGAAAGAAATTACTGTCTCAGAGCGAGAATTACTTGCTCAGATTTTCTGGGAAAACTGATGTGCCAGAGTAAATCAATAAGAGGTAGTTTCTGCTAAGTGACACACCGTACCTACCAGTAGCCAGAGCAAGTGGCCCTATAATGAGCATCACAGTATAAACCAAGTCATTAAGAGAAACTCAGGACTTCCAAACTGGACTTTTCAGTGATTCTGGCATTAATAAGACATTGCTGCGAGAAACCGCATAGAAACGTATTGTTTGGTGGCTAGCATTAAGGGCACTCGTCTTCAGGAAGATAAACCCTTCCTCCCAGACGAGGACTAGCAGCCGGGTATGTTTTTCTGCAGGATAGTAACAACACATCAATGTTGGGGCCTGAACGGGTGCTTTCACGGGAGAAGGGGACTGTTGTTGCAGTGACAGAATTTGTCCCCATAAAAGGTACAGTAGAAGCCTGCTGTGACAATACCAGTTTAATGCAAATCCTTCCACTTTGCTGCGGTACAGAGTGCTTAGGGGCAGGACTCCACTGAATGCCATGAGCAGAATTTGATCTTTTTTTGATAAGTTATTCTTTTCCCTAGAGCCTGAGCATTTTAAAATCTACATGTAGAAAATATTTACTTCTGGTCCAGATTCAGCCTTGGCACTGTTGCCTTTTCCTGTCCAGTGTAGTATCAGTTCTAGGACCAAATGATCTTTCAGATACTTCAATTTCTGTGATTTCTGTTTGACAGTAACATCTGATCTGTGCACATTGTACCTTGTAACCTTTCTGGGTGATCCCTATCCAAGTACAAAGCAGGCCCAGAAGGGTCTAGCTTCAAGGCTTGGTGTAGTGAGCAGTCTCTGCTCCTCAGCCCTTAGCAGCTGTAATCAAACACTAGAAAAGTTGTGACTCATCAAGCTTCCAGGGCTTGCAAGGTTTCTCTTATTGAGTGCAATTGTTTGCTATGAGATCATCAAAAATGGCTTCTGTTTAGGTCACTTTCACCCTCCATAAAAACAGAGCTATCACTATAAATTTGGACTAAGGTAGTAGTTACAAACCTGTAATTGAGGTCTGTTCTGATTTAAAGGCACACTAGCTGTAACGCTCCTCCCGTGTAACAGTCTAGAGGAGAAGCGTGTTCCAGGGAAACACCTGGCTCAGTCTGCTCACCTCTTACTGTCTGTAGTCGGGGCTAGGCAAAGCCAAACCAGTGCCTGGGAGCAAGTGAAGCTTCACTCCTCATCATGAACTAGAGAAATGTAATTAAGGCTTCTGTACCATTGGCTGTGAAAGCTTACTTGGTTTTGAAAAGAAAAAAAAAGAAATACTTCAAGTATGGAGCATGTGGAGGTCAGGACAAACAGTTTTCTTAGAAAATGAGCAGCTCTTGGATATGGTCTTTAAGTATGTCCATAAAAGAGGAGTAGCAGGGTCTGGGAAAAGTAACTGGAGGGCTAACAGTCAGTCTAGTAACCAAGAACCTTGTTTAACATGAACCAACTTTATTGGACCTGGCCACATTGACCCCCACAGACTCTAGGTCAAGTTCACCAGTAACAGAAACAGGCGAGTACGCATTGTCTTTATTGTAGATGTTGATTCTTAGCCTCATTCTGTGCCACAGAAGCACATAGGAATTTTGCTAATGCTGCCTTAATTGGAACTTTAGACTGTTACGACTTTACGCCAGGAATATACATATGAAACACGTAAGCAGAAAAAGAGCTTTGCTAGACCATTAGGGAAGCGCATAGTCACTCTGTGTTCTAAAATGCCTAGCTTTCTCAACTCTCCAAAGCCAGAAGGTGGAATATGCAAGAGAACGAGAAAATAGAGAGGTGGGAAACTGATATTTAGAGGAAAGATTTTTTTTATTTCCTTTGTGTGTACATGGGATAAGAAAGCAAATCACTGAAGGAGCTGTTAACATCACTGAATTTGTGTCCCAGTACTGGAAAGATAGCTGAGTGACTGGCCTGTCTATTCCTGATATGGTCCACGTTGTATATGTATGACATAACAAAAAAGAAAAAACTCTCCGCCAGAATTTTAAGATCATTATTTGGGTAAAGAGTGCAAAGAATGTGTGTTAAAGCAGTTTTCGTGGTTTCCTATCTCAACAAAAGCTCTTTGGCTGTTCATGCAGATGGACATAAGGAGAGAGACAGCCCTTTTCTGAGTTAGGAATATGAATTGGTTTGAGGCATTACAGGGTGAAATTGTGAATAAGGAGAAAAAAAGAAAAGAAACAAAAAACTAAATGTGACCTTTCTTTCTTCCTGCCTCTTTTTTTTTTTTTTTTTGGTGACTATATATAAGATGGAAATTGGACCATTAATCATATTTTCAGAAATATTTTGCTCTGTCCACCTCCTTTCTCTCATTACGCAATGCTGAATTTTTTGTTGGCGGTTATGTGAGGGGTGAAGAAGTAGAAGTCAGTCCTGTTAGATACTAAGCACTGTGATGCTCCTCCAAGAAAAGTGCGGGTTTAACATTAAGTTCCTATTGACCTCAGTCAGATTATTTAAGGGCATAAAGTTGTGACTTGGTAAGTGCTAACATTACCAAGCACTCAGCTTCTTCTAGGACTGATCCCAGTGTTTAAATGCAGGTGGACAAAGAAAATTGTGGATAGTGGCAACTGCTCTTTTCCACAGAGTTTCATTTATGCACAAACTCTGACTTTCTTTTTGTTTGTTTCCATAGGTGCCACTACTGCAAGTCATCATGTCATGTGTCTTCTCTGCGGATACCTTATGCCTGTAAACTCTTGTTCCAAGAACTGCAGTCAATGAATATCATACCTAGGCTAAAACTAGCTAAGTACAATGAATGAACAAGAAAAAGATGGAAAAAAGTGCTTTACATAAATTGAAATTCAGCATATATAACTGGAAGATTTTTTGGTGAACGGGAATAACTATAAAACCTGAGTGGGCAGAAGGAGGTGCAAGACAGTTGTGTAGGAAATCTTTCTTGTATATTCTATCTGTTTGTGATGACAGAGGACACTCTGTCAGTAAAATATACTAGGGGCAGTTCTGAAAGCCTTGATTAGTCTGAGTGGACAGGACACATGGGAAAGGTGGAATAAGGCCATGATCTAGCAAAGCACATGCGTCCCTTTCAAGGATTTAACAACCCCATGTTTGGTTTTGAAAAATGCTTTGTTGGACCAGGGCGTAAGATGGCCTAAGTGCACGTCTTAGTCAGAGAGGTTAAAAATATGTTTCCCAGACCAGTGGAATATGAAAGACTAATAAATGTTTTAAATAATAGTGCCTGAATTTGTGTCAATGGTTGTTTAAGGATGGTAAAGCCTTCTTATAATGTCTAAAACATTTTGCTATTCCTGAAGCATTTTGTTAAAGCATTAGAATGTAAGTACTGTCAGGCTTAGAGAAATGGAAGAACACTTCCTAGAGAACTTGAAATTAGTCATTTTGAGCAGGCTTTCAGCTGAACTTTTCTTTATGAGATCTAAGGGCTAAAGCAGTGGATGAACCAAGAGTTCACTTAGAACTCTAAACTCCCTTAAGCCCTTACTCAGCAAAGCACATGGTTAACTTTTAAGTGCAGGAGTAGTCCCACTGAAGTCAGGATGAAGCATGTGCATGTTCAGGTGCTTCAGCAAAATGCAGCACTCTAGATCAGAGAGGATGCAGAACATTGCCTATGTTCTGAAAGTGCTGAGATGCTCTCAGCCTCCTCATACGGCTGAATTGTGCCTGCTGATCCTGATACTACTGTTGCAGTCACGTTGCTGCTGTTCTCGCACCTGTATAAGAAGCACAGATGAATATCAGCCTGGATAGGCTTGCTTTCTAAGCTGCTGATAAAATACTTAAACCAGAAGTTTTGTGTCTTGGGTTACAAACCAAATCTGAAAGGATAGATTTTACTCTCCATTTTTTTGCAGTAGGACTGATGACAACATAGATGTCAACACAGCATATTTGGATTGGAAAAGCTCTTGAAGCACCTCTACCAGGATCTGAACAGCTCAGGGTTATTTACAAAGAGTTATAACAGAATGATATTATGCCAAAAATTGTCCTTTGCAAACTACTGGAGGAAGAGGTTAACCAAAAGCCCCAACCAAATTAACAAACTTTGCTTTGCTCCCTGTGAGTGCCAGACTGAGGCTCAGGTGCACCACCAGAGGGAGTGAGCCTCACAGGCTTCAGCCTACTGGTGGGGGAAGTTTTGACCTGGATCAAGGAAACTACTCATAGGATAAGGTGTTGCTAGTTAGTCCCCTCTTAAGTGGTCTCTTAGGTTAGGTGGTCTGAGCTAGAGGGCATTAAAGAATAAGCAGCGTGTACAATTACACCTGCAGAAATTTAAGCAGACACAGCAGAGATGAAGAGGAGCAAAGGAGAGTGCTCATGTGTAACCCTGTTGAGAGACCAGGTCTATGTGCAGCCCTGAAGGGGGTAACCCTGCAGCTCTTTTATCTCAAGCTGATGAAATCATGGGAATAGTTTTTGGATAGATTTTGTGAGGGTGAAGGAAATCCTCTCTGGTACTTGAAGTTTAGGAAGAAAGGGGCAACTTTAGCAGTGGTGGGTCCAGTAGAACATAGAAACTAGACATGTCTGGGAGTAAGTGAGGGTCATTCACTATGAATTGTTCTGGTGATACCTAAATCGGTTTCTTTTACACGATCGCTGTCTTATGTAAGCCTGTGAATACACAGGAGGCTTATGTGCGTGAAGATTTGAGCTGAAATTCCAATTTTTACTTTTTGCCTCTCTTGAAGAGGCTGTCTATGTCCCTTCATAAGACAGTTGCAAGTAACATCTTGGCAGTGGAATAAGCATTACAAAACCAGCAGCAGAAACTGAACAACCAGCTATGGATTCCTGGAACATAGTGGTCAAAGTGGCAATTCAAGGAAGGAATTCTACTGCAGCCAGGAAAAGCTATGGTGCAGGGACTAATGGAGTAAAATACATCCTCAGAACCCCACAGCTGTCACACTGCTTTCCTCTGGTGAGCCTCATCTTTGCAATCCTTTCAATTATCTTCCTAGCCAACCTCCCCTCCCCCCTTTTTATACAGCGAATGCCTTCACAAAGAGGTCTCATGCCAGCTAATGGCTGTACTGCTGTAACTAGACTTGCCCAGATCAACCCTGCCATGAAAGAGAGATTTGCTGAGAGAGAATATTCTGAAAAACTTAGCAAAATCCTAAGACATCAGCACAAGGAGCTGTGGGTGGAAAACTGTCATAAAGTTTTCATTCCGTTGCAACTTCTTTATGCCTTGCTAGTTGGCATCCAGGAGAGACTTTCTACCAAAAGTGATATTCAACATGAAGGTCACTAGCAGTAGTCCCAGCTGAAATGCAGAATATGATCCACTTTCTCAGGTAAGCTAGAGGTGTTTGCTTCTGTTGGAAGAGATATCCGACTCTGTACATTATAAGTTCCCATTCACTTTGCAGATAAAGGATTCAATGCTATTAAATGGTAGAAGTATTTTCAGGCCTAGAATTCAGTAATTAAGTCTATTATTTCACTGCAAAACATAAACATTAATTAAAAGCTACCCCTTCAAACACCATCCATGTCTAGCTGTACTGTTCTGTTGCAAGAAGCAGAATCAAGCCAGGGATGGGCTGCAGGAATGCTATGGGGCAGAACAAAGCCCAGGTCTTTCGGCCATTTCTGGAGTTGTGGGTAACGTAGGTCATTTGTTCAGAATTCAGAAAAACAGCCTCACTTAGTCATTTACATAACCCTTAAAAGCTTTTGACTTTTTTTTTTTGAAGGTAAATGGTTCCAAACATAGAAACAAGAAGAGAAAACTATAAAGAAAAATGAAACCAGACTGGCCAATTCTGGCATTCAAAGAGGTTATAATATAAAATATAGGCATACTGGGATTTAATAATTTTAAGATGTAGAAAATAAACGGCTCCTACTAAGCACAGTCGGTTTTGTTTGTAATGTCTATATCTCATTAAGAGTTTTGCTTATATGGAAGCTTCAGTGTGCAGCAAAGAGGGCTTTGAATTCCTCAGACTCCCTAGTTACATGTTGCTTAAAAAAGGAGGAAAACCAATGAAAAACATAGACCCACAATGATGAGAAATTACCGTTATGTCATTTCTCGGGGTTTCTTGCTCATAAATAGAAAATATCTGTAGTTTATAGTAATATGGGAGTAAGTTACAGTTAAAAGCCTAAAAGGACTGAAGATTATGTCAAAGTTTAGTGATAACAAGTGGCAAACTAGTAAATAGCGCTGTACCTCTGAAAATTGGTTTGTAACCCCCCCCTCAGAACACGCCTGTAGAGTCTGATTGTAAGCATAAATGTCATCGTGCAGCTGCAAAAGCAAACTAGAAGGGCTCAAAACTTACCTGTGCATCCTCTTGTGTCGAGGCTTTTGAGGACTAGGCTGGCACTCGCGCAAGCGAGCCCAAGCCCTGGGACAACCTACCTGAGCTCGCAGCCCTTGCGTGGTGACCCGCAGGAGCAGTGCGGGCTCTCCTCGGCTGTGTCCCAGCACCAGCAGCTCTGGGCCGTGGCACGGAGGTGGCTCCGCGCTGCTGAGAAGCCCCTCCAGCCGGCCGCTGCCCCAGTGGGAGCTGAGGATTGTTTTACAGCCCGTTGCTGCTTCAGCGGGGCCACGGGGCACTTGATGAATTCCCTCCTCCGAAGAGGACGTGACTTGCCCAGGGCCACAGAAAGACTGTGCCAGAACTAAGATCAGGACTCTGCGGTCCCCAGGTGCCAGACACGTGCTTGCCTTAAAACTGAGCACTTCATCAAACCGTAAAATCCAGCCAGATGGTGATTCTTTGCTATTATCTGGACCAGTGCTGGGAGGCTTAATGTGTGCAAGGCACAGTGAAGATCCAGATTCCAGTTTCTGTGTCTAAACCCAGAAAATGGATCCACGTTTTAGACCTAAATGCTGCTAGAAACTTGAGCATGTTTGAACCCAAGTCCCTCCTTCTCATGAAATGTGTCCACCTCAGCCTGGACCCACCAATTTCAGTGAGGAAGTTCATTCTTTGGGAAGGGGTAGAGGGGCACAGGAGTCAGGACTGGCTACTTCATCAACCTTACTCTGGCCTGCGTCCATGGACCTGGTCAGACTCTCCTCTTTGGAGCAGCAAAGACTGCTGGAATTAGCCAGTGGAACAGTTTTGCCTCTCAGCAGTCATTTAAGATCTCACCATGTAGACTCAGGAGACAAGTACACCTTCTTTGCCATAGACACATCTCATTGTATGTCCCTAGGAACACCAGAACTCTTAAACTCTCTCAAAACCCAGGTCAGAGCCAATACAGAGATTTTTTGCAGCTGGAACTTTTAAAAAGTGGTTTAAATGGCTTCATTCTTGTCTCAAAGAAGTCAAAAGCAAAGATTTCTGCTGGCTAGCCTGTGAGTGGATTTGGACCTTTGGTCCATCTTCAGAAAAATCCTTCCAAACTTGCGAGCAGACCATTGCTCCTTGCATCTTGCTGCCGGGGGAAAAAGAAAAAAAAAAACAGCTCTATGTTTCTCCTAATTACAGTTACTCTTTTACTTGTTTATTTCCTGCGGCAGGTACCTCTGAGGTGTTTGCAATGACCAAGTATTTTTTCTAACAGCTTCATTTTGTACGTCTTTGTCCCCTCCTCCCAGTCAGTATATAAACAGCACGTTAGATCCAAATCAAAAGCACTCCCTGCTGCTAACAACAGCATCGACTTTGTCGTTTATTACCATCAGTTTTGGGGAGTTGCTTTACCTTTGCATATGCTTTACCATACCAGACAGTGCATGGTAGTTACTGTCCACTTAGATGTAACAAACAACAAAACATTAGGGACAGAAAAATAACTCAAAAACTAAGAAGAAAGTAAATTAACGTGCTAAACACTAAAGTTCTGGTTTCTTCCTAAAATTGCTTTCTAGAATGGAAATAGTTTTACCTTTAACTCGCAGTGAATTGAAAACTTAACTCTGCATTCAAGCCTCACCCAGCCAGTCACAGGCAGGCACTGAAGGTAATTCGTGCTCCAGGCGGATCAAAAGAAACTCATTATCAGGCAGTCATCTAAGAGGATATGACAGCTTCACATCCAGTTGTTCGGCAGTCTGGAATGGTTCTTTTCTGTGTCTGTTGTCTATAATAGCTTTTAGGGCTGGCTCTTCTTCCAACACACAGTACAAATCCTCTGGTAACTAGTACCAGCCACACACAACAAAAGCCAGCTAAATCTGGTGTAAGCTCAGAAATCGATGACTCCTTGCCCTTTTCTCATACTGAAGTCAGCAAGAGACTCCCATGCCGAGTGTTCTGGGCAGCAGCAGGGTTTTTTCTGGATTCCTATGGACATGGATACTACCCAGACCTGCAGGACCAGAAGAGTGAATTCCCTTCCTGCAGGCAGCTTGAAGCTGACCAGTGTGAGCAAGATGTTTTCTCCAATCCCTTCTGGCAACACTGGCACTGCAGTTATCCATGAACCCGAGAACTGGAGCTGAGCAAAATTCCTTTCACAGGTATTCATAGAAGAAGATCACTTAAAGTTGACCTACACTCATCTTCAACAAAACTTGGCTTCGGGCATCTCTACAGTTACAGCAAGCCAGCTGCAATTAATGTTACTTTTCTTTCGGACTAAAAAGAAGGTGCCCCCTGCCTGGTGCATGTGCAATCCATCATTTGCATGCCTCGGCTCTTCTGCTTGTTTTCTCCCAGATACCTGCATATGTGCCTGCCCTAACCACTTTCTCTCAGTGCTTGTGTCAATTCAAGCCTTTTGAAGGAATCAATGCACGTGTTTACCTAGGCAGCCTTTTGATGTTCTTCTTCCAGTTCCTGCATCTGTCAGCATCACACTCCCAAGCACATACACAGAGTTGATTCCAGAAGTCTTCTGTCAGCTTCCTCCATATCCTGTCCTTCACCTGGGTGTATAGCTTCCTAAAGGGTAAAATAAAGTTAACGTTTCCTGTTCTGATAATAAAGGTAAGTGAGAAAAGGAAGCCAGTACAAAACCAAGATCCTTCTCTTTTTTTTCTTTCATGGGATTTGCCCAGTAGGTGAAGAAAGAAGAAACAGAGTAACAGAGCTGGGAAGAGGATGGACAGAAGTGTTTGTTCATTCTGAGAGACGGAGACTGCAGGCTTAGGCAAATAAGAAAATATGAAACCACTCACAGACCACAGCCACTGCTAAAATAATGAAGGCTCACTATGTATGTGGCTGCTGCCAGCAATCCTACAGTCTGTGTTGAGATACTTGGGATCCAAAAAGATCCCCTGAGCCACTGACCCTAGATCCCTGGTATTGCAGACAACCCTTTGATATGACTCCTTTCACAAGCCATTCACACTTGTTACTAATATTAATGCAGGTTCTCATCCCTGCTAATCCAAGAGAAAACTTGTCTAGAACTTCAGCCTACTGTTGCCTCAGATATTTTAGCTAAATTAATAGATAACTGTTTATCCCCTCTTGTTCCTGTTCCAACAGTGTTCTTTTGTTGAAATAGCTCTTACTCCTTGGTGTTTACCCCCAAAATATTTATGTTACAGTCTAGAACTGATGTTTAGAGTCTAATACCAGCATAAGGAGCTTCTTATGGCAAGACAAATTTGTGGGGCCGCAGCCCGTTGGCGCAATTGACTCTGGAATGGAGGACAGTCATAGAAACCTGTTTTTGAAAGAGCTCAAATTGTCTGGGCTATAAGTTGATGTGAACTGCCGTATCTCCACTCTGTGTCTGCTTTGCTAAACCAGCAGCCTCTAGGAAAAGCTTTCTGTTCCCTTGATGACCCTGCCCTTCTCTCCAAGCACCCGCACAAGTTCATATTCATCTTTCTTGAACAATGGTGTTGTTCTTTTCACAATAGCAACAGAGCCTCTCTCTCCTGCAAATACCTCATCTAATGCAGTGTAGGGTTATCCTGTTTATTTTATGGTTTGTAGATGTTCTGCGTAGACAAGAGTCTGGAGTGAAAATTCCCAATTGTACAGTTTTTGCATCCTTGCCAAGACCTGCCCTTTACTCTGTACCAAATCAAATCCTGCTCTGACATTTTTTGGAAAAAAGGCTAGTGCCTTGCAGTCATTCCATCTGTAAACTTCCAACTTGCTGCACATTAAATTAACCAGATTTTCACAGGAAGAGATGCCCCACACTTTCGGAAGAATGATATCCCTTATTAAGAGTCATGTGACATATCCAGAAACACAAGATGCTTTTTAAAAACATAAGCAAAACCCAAACAAATAACAATGAGCTGTGGAAGAACACCAGGTGATCTGACAAACTGAGGAGGGGATTAGGTAAGCAGGAAGACGACAGCATTGACATATTCCACAAGAATGTGAGGATAGGAACTAATCTGGAGAAGTGGGGAGTAAGCAGATTGCAACAAGTACCTCTGGTCTGATAGAAGCGCTGCTGATGGTCCTGCCCATGCGCCATCACATATAGACAGCGTTACACCTTCAAGTCACGTTAAAGAACAGACCAAGGCTCCAGCCTTGGTTGAATCCAATCCTTCCACCACCCTAGAAAGACCCTGTGCTCACGCGTCCTGTAGCGTGATTTTACTGATTGGTGGGACAAACAACCACACAGAAGCAGTTCCTTGAAGCTTTAAGCTGGTAAAGACAAACTCCCCACGAGCGCAGAGTGCCTGCAGCGGGGACCCGACAGCGTCGCCGTACGTGTTCGGCACTTCCAGAAGTGAGGGCCGTGGCCAAGGCTGCCCTCCTCCTGCGGTGTGGTGTGAGCGAGCACTGTCCCTTGCCAGGTGCCCGTCCTCAGCTCCCGCCCGGGTCCCTGCTGCAGGCGGGTGTCCCCGCGGCCCCGCTCGGGCCTTCAGGCGCTGCAACAAACGCCCGGTCAGGGCGGCTGCTGCGAGCTGGTCTGGCAGCAGGTAGCCTCTCTCTTTATAGGCCGCTCCCCGCCACACAGTTGGCGTTTTCTATTTTTTAAAGTTAACGCTGATGTCCAAATCCTTCGGGGACAACCCCTGCTCAGGGCCCAGACTGTCCCTAATGTTTACGCGGGGCTTCTGCTTCCCCACAGGCGCAGGCTCACCCTGCCACAGGGCCAGGCAGGCCCGGGGGGCTCTGCGCCCTGCAGGCTCCCCTCAGGGCTCGCCATGAGACCCCCGGGGAAGAGGGAGAAGGGAAAGTAATGGTAATAAAAACAGCTTAGAAACGGCAGTGTGGGGGCTGGAATGACCTCGGCAACCAAAACTGGCATCACCCCCTCCCGGGGGCCTGTCACCCTCACTGACAGAGCGGCGACAGCGCGCGGCTGCCCCGGCGAGGGGACGAGCGGGGAGGGAAAGCCCGGGGCCGCTTCCCCACGCCGCAGCCGGGACGCGGGGTCGCCCTGGCCGGCCGGGCGAGCCGCCCTGTCCCGCGGGGGCCCCGAGCACCGCCGTCCCTGCCGCCGGCGGGTGTGAAGGCACCGCGAAACGCCGGGCTTCCTGTTCAGCAACCTCGCCGCTTGTTTTGCTGCGTGGGGGTTTTTGTGTGTGTGTTTTTTGTTGTTGTTGTTGTTGTTGTTGTTTTCCCCGAAGGGGAGAGGGAAGGGGGTAGTCTGGGTGTTGGGAGGGGAGAGGGGGAGAAGAGTGGAAAACGTTGGCTCTGTCCATGGTCAAAGTAATTCAGCTATAATCCCCCTTTCTCTTCCTCTCCTGGAGCTCTATTCATATTCTAATCACAGCTTTTCCTTCCCTAAACCAGCCACTTTTATCAGAGCCCTAGCTTTGCACTTTTACTTCCACTTCCAGCACATACAACCGCACGCAGAATAAGCAACTTTTTCCAGCCCGGGTCCTGCCCCCCTCTCCCCCCGCGACGCGCTGACCCTAAAAACGGGATCCCCGCATCCTCGGGCCAACGCTGGAAGGCAGCGCTGCTGTGAGAACGCACCCGTTTGGGTCTCCGTTCCTCCCGGCGAGCGGCATCCCCCCCTGCTCGCCGGAGACGCGAAGCTCCCCGGGCCCGGCGAGGCACGGCTCAGCCCCGGGGCC
>VXAA01007165.1:965962-1004139 GCA_013399115.1 Anseranas semipalmata | reverse complement strand
TTTTTTTTTATTTTTTTTTCCTTGCGAAGGGTGGGCCAGTTGTTACACAGCGACCACTGGCACTCGCTCGGGCAATATCCCCTGCTCCACGCTCCAGGGCTTGAGTCAGCCTCCGGCTCTCTGAGTCACCCTCCGCTTCCCACCCTCGCCCTGCAGCTGGGAACGCGGGGCCGGCTGCGGGTGCCGAAGGGGGACAGGGCAGCGTGGATGTCTTTCGTGCGGGTGGGTGACGCAGCGAGCCTCCGGCCCCTCGTGCCCATCTGCCTCCCGCCCTGCTGGGAGAGAGGGGACTGAGCCACGGTGCCACCTGGGGCTGTGGCGGAGCTGGAGATGCTCCAGGTCCCGTGCGAGCATCTCCCAGCTTCACCGCCTTGCGCCGGGCTGGGTTTTGGCATTGCTCAGATCAAAGGCGGTCTTGTTGGGTCAGAAGATCCCTCCCCAGCAGCAGTCCCAGGCTTGTGCTGTGGCTGTGCCCAGGTGTCCTCCCGGGGCTGCCCACCGTGCTCACCCCAAGGGGCGACCAGGAGGTGACCCTTGGAGACCCAAGGGCCTGGAGAGTCGGGCAGGAGCGGGCAGCAAAGCGCCTGGCCCGACGGGAGGAGCTGCTGCGAGTGCAGCGCTCATGAAGTGGTGCACTTCTCCTCTTTGGAGGCTTCTCCTCCACCGGACACTTTTCCTGGCAGCTTTTCTGTAATCACAAGCCGCAGCAGAACCAAAGGGGTTATTTATTTCTTGGCTGTCTCAGCTTCCCCAACTTACACCCCGATGCTTGGGGGAGCATTTTTGTGGCCAGCTTTTTCACGTATCGGTGCTTAAGCAGAGCTGCTTCTCTTCTTTTTTTGCACTGTTGCCAACAACTCTTGTTTTAAAACCCACAGTTATCCCTCTAATCCCTGACAAACGTCACAAACCAGGTTACATCCCCCCTTTCCCATCCTACGGAATAGATCCAGGTCCAAGCACCTTCCAGCCAGCACTCTGCCCAGAAGCACCCTCAGCTCTGCCTTCTCACGGCTGCAAGGCTCCTTCTCCCAAATCCTGCTTTTTGGCTTCCCTCTGTCCCATCCTGGGGAGGTTTGTTGGGGTGGGAGCTGGGCGGGGTGGAGGTGATGGTGGTGATGGGTTTATCACGAAGCCTTGCTCTGGGGTGGGATGCTGAGATACAGGGCTCGGGGAGCTTGAGCGCTGCCTGCTTGCTGGATTTTCAAGATGGTTCAAATTCCAGCCCATCGCTGCTGGCTGGAGGGAGATTCAGGATGGGGCCAAGATTTTTTTTCAAAGCAAAGCAGCCCAGCTTCATGCCTGAGGAAAGGCATCTTCAAGTACTTGGCACCTGCCTTCTGAAAAACCCGACCTGTCAACAGCCGGAGTGTCAAAACACACTTGGACATGGAGCCAGCCTTGTCTCCATGCCAAGGTGCCGCTGGTGGGGCTCAGAAGTGACGTCGAGCTCGCTGGCCCCAGATGGTGGCTCCAGGAATGTCCCAGCCACGGTGGCAGCCACCGGGCGATGGCAGTGCCAGAGCCGTGGTGGCCTCATGTGCTTCCAGCCTTCCGCAGCATCACTGTGGTCATTAATTGCTAGGGGAGGGAAGCAGGGAGCGAATCTGGGCGATGCGAGATTGAGCTGCCCTGGAGATTTAGGAGCCCAGAACAGCTTTGTTTGAGCAGCAGGTCCATTTCCCCTTGCCAGGTCTTGCGCAGCCCAACGCACAGGCTTGCAACGCGCTCGGGCACACAGCGAGGGGCTGAGCGCGGAGGCTGGGACGGGAACAGGCTCTTGCTGTAATTCCTGAAAAGCTTTGGCCCGCTGCTAAAAGCTGAGCATCTCATCCCGGCCCGCAGGCACGCTCCTACGGAGCGCCTTACTCTTCGGCCTCTCCTCCCCTCCCGGCCATGCTCTTCCTCCCCTCTCCATCATCTTCCTCCCCTGGCTCCAGCGGCCCTCCTGGCTCCCCCCACTGCTCACCCAGGCGATGAGCAGCGCCCACCGCCCAGCCTCCGGCCACCTGCGTTTGCCTGCATCTTTTCCAACACGGCCAAAACCTCTCTCCACCCCTTCTCCCCCAAACAGAAGCCCAGTGACGCGTGTTTTGCATTATTATTATTGCTGGCAGTGCTCAGCTTCTCCAAGAGTTCCTCGTTAGAGCATCCCAGGGGAGGCAGCAGGTGCAGGAGCCTCCGGGATGCCACGAGGATGCTCACGGAGCTCCGTGGAGGAGCGGCGAGGCTCTCCGGTGCTCACCACCTCTCCTTTCTCTCCATCTCCATCCCTGCTGCAGGCGTCTTCGACAACTGCTCGCACACGGCCAGCGATAAGGGCTGGGCGCTGGGCATCCGCGCCCTGCGGCTGGGCGGCAAGAAGGACGCCCGCTTCTTCTTCTCCCTCCGCACGGACCGGGCGGCCGCCGCCACCGAGGTGACGGGGTCCCACCGCTACCACCCGGACACCTGGACCCACCTGGCTGCCAGCTACGACGGGCGCTGGATGTCCCTTTACGTGGACGGGGCACGGGTGGGCCGCGCCGGCGGGCAGGGGGGGCCCCTGCACAGCGCCTTCATGGCCTCCTGCCGCACCCTGCTGCTGGGAGGCGACGCCTGGGGGGACGCCCACGCTTTTCGGGGACACGTAGCCGGGCTGGCCCTATGGCGGGGCGCTCTGCCCCAGCCCCGGCTCCAGCGTCCCTTCCTGGAGGGGGCGGCCGGGGGGGCGGCACCGGCGCTGGCTGCCGGCTTGGATGCCCCGGAGCAGCGCTGGGCGCCTTTCCGTGAGGCTTCCTTCCCCCGGCGCCGGGTGCTGCCGCCCCCAGCACCCCCAGTCCTCCGCCCGCTGGGTCCCCCCGCCTGCGGGCAGACGGCGTGCGACAACGTGGAGCTGGTCTCCCACTACAACCGGCACTGGCCGCTGCGGGAGGCCAAGGCGGTGCGGTACCGGGTGGTGAGCCTGGCCGAGGACGGCGGCGGGCGGCCGACGGTGAGCCGCGAGCAGGTCTGGCGGCAGCACCGGGCGCTGAGCGAGGCTTTCCGCCCCTACAACATCTCCTGGCAGCTCAGCCTGCTGGAGGTGCGCAACTCCTCCCTGCGCCGCCGCGCCGTCCTGCTGGGCTGCGAGCCCAGCAAGGTGGGCAACGAGCGCTGCGACCCCGAGTGCGAGCACCCCCTGACCGGCTACGACGGCGGGGACTGCCGCCGGCCCGGCCGCTGCTTCTCCTGGAAGCGTCGCGACGGCGTCTGCCACATGGAGTGCAACAACATGCTGGACGACTTCGATGACGGCGACTGCTGCGACCCGCGGGCCACCGACGTGGCCAGGACCTGCTTCGACCCCGACTCGCCTCAGCGGTAGGTGCTGGGTGTTGGGGGGACCGGGGGCTGTGGCACCCCCAGGGCACTGCTTCGCAGCGCGGGAACAGACCTCCGGCACGTGCGGCGGGCGCGGGATGCCCGTGGTGCATCCGTGCGTGGCATCGGGGCCACCCCGTGCGATGGGGGGGCTGCTCTCGGCGCGCTCGGTGGCTTTGCACGCGCTGCCCTGCTCCCCGGCGCGGGCTGCCGGAGCCTCTGAAGTGCCGGCGCTGATGGCTTCCAGCGCTCGCGGCGCTGCCAGATGTGCTTTCTGGCCAGAGACCGGGGAAAAAAAAAAAAAAGACACGGCTTTTTCCTTTTTTATTACTTTTTAAGTCGTTTCTCTCTTGGTGTCAGAGAGAATTGCTCGTTCCCGTGGCCGTGGGGCTCTCCTCCCGCCTGTCCCCGCCGTGGGCAGCGCTGCCCACCGAGGCGGGAGCGGTGCTGGTGGCAGCATCGGGGGAGCAAGTACTCACGGGAGGCTTAGGGAGGTGTAGCCCCTTTGCTCCTCTTTCTCCTTCACTTCTGTTCTCCAGGCCGAGGGAGCAGGTAGGCTGTGGCCATAAATACTTTTTTATTCCCAAGCCAGCCTCTTCTCTCTGCTGCTTCCCAGGTGGGGAGCGCGGGGAGGAGGGAAGCAGGTGCCTGTGGCCTGGGCAGCAGTGATGGGTCCCTTCGTTCATTCCTGAGCTTTTCTCACAGCCCGGGAGGGGATGAGGAGCCTTTCTCCCAAGACTTCCCTCCAGCCACGGGGCCGCACACGGTGCCTCTGCCTGAGCACCCCTGGCAGATGTTTTCCCACCCCTGGAAGTCTCTTTGGTGGCAGCCACCATCGCCGCCCTGCCCCTGCCCGTCCTCTTGTTTCCCACCGCGGTGAGCGAGCACTTTCCTAAGCGCCGGGTGATGAGCGGTCCTCCTGCCGGCCCCACGGCTCTCTGCTCATAGTGGCCACCCGTTGCCACTTGGCCACCAGGCAGGGCCTTGCTTCTTAATAGGAGCATGGCCAAGGCTCGGTCCTTGCCCTCTGTGTGCAGCTAGAGGAATGTTTTCGGCCTCAGACAAGAAGGGCTCCACCTTAAATTAAAAAAGGCCAAATTTTTGCTGGTATGAATCAGGGCTTCCATTTGTCAGGATTTTCCCCTGAAAGTTGGGAAAGAAAAGAAAAACACACACACACACACAAAGCAAAACAAAACAAAAACCTTGCTTCTGTGGGAAAGGAATGGGAAAATGGGAACACTAGGGAAATAACAAATCTTTTGCAATTTTTCTTTCCGCAGACCTCATTGGTCTGCATATAAGACAAGATTGATTGTAGGCTAAGCTCTGAAGGAGAAATCCAGTGTGCCCGGCGTTTGGGAAATGTGGGGGCATGAATTGAATCCTGCTGCTGCCGAGCTCCTCCGAGCTGCCTTTCCCTGCCCTTGAGGATGCTCCCGCGGGGAGCACTTGCGCAGCCCCTGCCTCGGGTACCGCAGCAGCTGTGGTAGGAGCGCCCAGCAGTTGCGCCCCATTGTTTTGTGGGAAAAACACTGGGAAATGGGTAGCGTGGCTCCGAGGTGAGCTGGAGCTGCCCTGATGGGCAGCACGGTCGGGTCGGTGCCGTTCCCTGCGGGCCGGTGGACAAATCCCCAAATACACGAGCAGGCGGCTGCAGCCCAAGGCATTTTGCTCAGGGAAAGCTCCCGCTGAGTGAGCACCTCTGGGTTTGGCCATAAGGTATTGTACTTAAATGAATGTTTATGAGGAGCGGGGCAGCTGGGGAACTTGCAGGAGGATTTTTAGCCAAAATGGGAGAAATAATGTAAAATCAAACTTAAACTGAGGAAAGGCGGCACAACAGGAGCCAGGTGCTCAGAGGTGAGCGACAGCTTTCGGGAGCCATGGCCAGAGGCCAGGACAGGGCTGGAGGAGCGGAGGCGCTGGTGGAGGTGGAAGCCCCGCCACGGGCGATGCTCCCTGGTCATGGACATCTCCTTTCAGGTCAAGGTGGCGCGACAAAGCCCTGGGATTTTTCGCGGAGTGAATCAGCTCTGCCGTATTTCATTTCCAGGCTCTCACAAGCAGTGGTTTGGATGTGAATGCTTCTCAGTACTGCCAAAAATAATCCAAAGGAGAAAGTCAGAGTGAGGCACTGGACGATTTCTTAGTAGCGTTGCCGACCGATGCGGTCCGTTTTGGTGAAGGGTCCTGATACCGTGGCTTGGTTTGCGTGACCGTAAGCACTCACGCGAAAGCCTTCACCACCTTAGCATACCCCTCACCTCCCTCGGGCTGCAGCTTTGAGGAAGACAAACCCTGGTTTTGGAGGGAGCAGTGGGAGCTCTCGTGCCTTCCAGCTGCTGGAGATCTCAGTATGCTTCCAGGGCCACACGTGGAGGTAGCGTAGACTGTTGGCCATGCTTAGCATGGGGGGACCTGAGGTTTGGAAAGAAGCGTGGCGGGGCTGCGGGGCAGGGCCCGATGCTGAGCCGGTGGCGGTGCTGGTGTGAGCAGAGCCACCACGGAGCTGAGACCTTCCTGCACCTCCTCTCAGCAAGCCCCGAGTGGGACAAGTCCCACGGTGGCCACTGTCCCGTGCAAACACACCCGAGGACCATGTGCTTGTGACTGGCCCGGGCGCAGACGTAGCGCAGAAGGCAGCACAACGGGAGACATGGGCAGCAAGTCAAGGACGTCTCGCTCACCCTGAGTCACCGTACCGAGAACAAGGGGACGGACAATGACAGGAGCGCTGTCTGCTGTCATCCTTCGCCCAGTCTCATCCGGATTTTAAGTGTTTTCCAGGAGCTGCTGGCAGCGCAATGCCAGGGGCTGGAGCAAAATTTGCATTGATTTGCTGCAGACAGGCATCTTCTTACAGTGCCTGAGTGCTGTCGTAATTGGTGTTCTTGGAAGGAAAGCAGCACCAGCTCATTAACAGCAATTAACACTCAGTGAGGGTCCCCCTCGGGCAGTTAGTCAATGAGTCTGGTGTGTGACACAGCGAGCGTGAAAAGAAAAACCAGAGGGCAGGCTGGGTGAGGGCAGGGCTGCTGGGCCTTTCATCTCAGCACCCTGGAGCCCAGCAGAAATAACAAAAGGAACAAAAAAAAAAGGTGAAAAGTGACCGGGCACCTCTGGGTGGCCTCGGTGAGGCTTCTCCACCAGCCCAACCAGAGGCACAAGTGATGGAGGTGGCTGCCAAAGGGGATGGCCACAGGGGACAGGGGGGCTGTGGGTCCTCCCCACTCAGCCCTGAAGGCCACGTGGGAGAAGAAGATGTGTGGGGCAGTGCTTGAGTGGGGCTGTCAAGGGCTCTCCCTGCCCCACATCTTCCCCTGCCCTCCTGTCAGCCCCTTATTTTCAGAGTGGCAAATTCAGTTTTGCCTCCTCTGGGCTGGCCACAGCTGTGATATTAAGTTATATCTGATCAACTGGACACTTGATGAGCCTTAATGCAGGCTTAGCTGGCCTCCCTTCCTTAGGGAAGGAGGCTTAATTGGGTTAAGGTTGTTTGGGAGCCTCCCGCTTTCTAAGCAGTGTCTTCAAAAGCTAATCCAGATTAACCTCACTGAATGTCTCTTGCGGACAAGCCCTGAGGATGAGCGCATCACTGGGAACTGCTCCCTGGCACTGGAGTTGTCCATCGGCAGGAAACGTTCAGCTGATGGTTAGACTGCTGATAGCACAGGAGGTGTGCAGCCAAGGGCAGGTGAGGCAAGGATGGCACCTTGGGGGAACAGCTGGCCTTAATCCCATCCAGATGGCAAAGCAACATTCAAATTAGCTGCTCATTTCCCATTCTTCCCTTGCTACAGGAAGCCCTGGCAGCTCTCCACGGGGATGGAGGATAGTATGTGCAATGTCATTTTGAAGTTGTAAGCTCTGGGAGCAGCCTGAGGTCACTGATGCTGTTGCAGAGCATGAACTCAAGCGGAGCTGGTGGGTGCCTGCAGCCCCCTTCGCTTGCTGCTTGTGGTGGTTGGTCACTTGATGGAGGGATGGATGGAGAGATGTGCTATCTGCAAGCTACAGAACTTATTGACTGTGAGAGGTGGAGGGGGAGAGCCTATTTGCCTCAGGTCTGGGGGCTTGTAAGCGTGGTGGTGAGGAGATGGGCGCTTTGGGAACCCCAAAGGTGGTGATGCTGGCTTTGCTGCTGGCTGAGCTTGTTGCTTCTCCTCTCTGCTGGACTCACTGGGGCTGGGGAGGTGCAGTAATTAACAGGGCTTCTTGCTGGAGCCTGATGGATTTCTTGGGGGATGCTTTAAAGTTTCATGAGAGTGGTTGGACTGAGCTCATAAAGAAACCTGGTCTTTCCTTGTGGGAAAGCCCACTCTGGGCTCTTCCCATTGATTACTACTTTCAAAACTTGGCAAAGACAGATAGGATTGTCCTTGGTAGAGCCCATTATACCATGAGGACAGGATGTCTTCCAAGATGCTTGCTCACAACGCGACTAAGAGCCCGTGTCCCTGTGAACACGCCTCTGGGTGACTGAGCTCACCCAGAGCCCTAGACTGGGGCGAAGACCCCAAATTTGCTTTTGATCCTCCTGGTTCAAGTACATTGGGCAAGGTTTTGTATGTAACGTCCTTAGCACTTGGTGCTTTGCGCCAAAGATAAGCCCGGCAGTGGGGTTTCGCTCCAAGGAGTGCTGGACCCGAAAAGCAGGACATGGGGTGGCGAGGAGGCATGCAGGCAGCGTGCCCGGTGGCTGCGGCTCGCGGAGCTCTGCCGCGCTTGTGCTGCCTCCGGGTGCTGCTGGGGAGCTGCACGGCTCAGCCTCCAGCTGCTGCCTCCGCTTTCCTGCAAGCCAGGTTTTGTTTGCTCAGGCTTCCTATGTCTTCTTTCTGGCCCCTGCTTTGCTGTGGGGGCTGCTCCTTTCCTTCCCTGCGATGCGGTTGTCTGTCCTCGTGTCTTTGCTGGAAGAAGTTGAGTGTGCCGGTCTCTGATTTGGCCCGTCTCTCTTCCAGGCTCTTGGCAGAGAGACGTCCTACAACCCAAACCTCATCATAAATGAGGCTATGAATTGGGCACCCCAGAGGGCTTTTCCAGGGCATTCGTTCTCCCAAAATTGCAAGAGAGGGAGACTATAGCACCTCCAGCATGGGCTGATGGGGAGGAAGGAAAGGAGGGCTGCGGGCTGCAGACTGCAACCCCAAATGCTGAGAGGCCTGCGAGGAGGTCAGGAGCAGCCAGGGAGGTGGTGATGGGGGTTCCAGCACGGAGCCATGCTCTCTGGGGAGCCCATAGCCATGGCAAGACCAGGGTGGGACTCAGCCCCTCCCCGTGGCATCAGGCCGGCGGGGCTGTGGGACCTGCAGCGGGAGGCTCCGCACAGCCCTGTTTTGGTGGGACAGGAGCTCCGCTGGGTTACCCAAGAGGAGCGTGAGGGTGCAGAGATGCCCGGGCCCAGCTCGTGGAGCCGTTGTGCTGCGAGGGAACTGCCGGCTCCCCCCGGGGTGGCTGCGGCTGCGCGGGAGGAGGACAACCTGATCCGCGTATGGGTCCCAGCCCAGCAGCTGCAGGCAGCCTGTCCAGATGCGAGCTATTGTTCTAGTAGCTACCGCCGTCCTAGGGGGTGACTGTATGGCGAGGACAATTGTGAAGGAACAGCGTGTCCTGGGGCTGGGGGGATCGCTCTTTGTGCCGGTTTTCAGCGCTCCCTGGGGTTCCTCCCCATCCGACCGTGCTCGTGTCCGCAGCCGAGACCCCAGGAAACGACACAGCAGGGTGGCGAGGAGCTTGGCAGCGGTCTGGTGGGACCCCATCAGCTCCACGTTGATGGACGGGGTCTCGTGGATGATTTATCCACGTCTGGGTTGGCAGGCTGAGCCGCAGACACTGGAGTTGTTATACAAACGTACCCTTCTTAGTTTTCCTTGGCCCCACCAACACCGTTACGTAGGAAATCAAATTGTCCCTTTGCAGAGGGAGATGGGGCAGAGGGGACAGGACTGTCTGGGTTCGGCACAGCCCAAGCCCACCGAAACAGCGCGAGGCAGAGGGCTTTGGGGAGGGCGAGGATGCCGAGCGTTCGCGACCGCCGCCTGCCAAGGGCTGTGCAGGGGACCAGAGGCAGCCTCAGGGTTTTTTTGTTTGTGGCTAACGTATAATTGTTGCATTACAAAACTTCCCCAATAAATTATCTCGTGTCCTTTTTATATCTGCGAGGAAGGCATTTTTAGAATGCCGGCTTGCGCGCGCCGCGCTCCGGCTGGGACGCCCAATTGCCTGGACCTAAAAATAAGTTGCAGGCTGGGGACTTGTTTTTTCCCCTCTCTTTTCTTTTTTTTCTTTAAGAAGAGGGGGAGACGTTTGGGTTGAATAGATTTCTTTTTCTCCCTTTCTCCATATCGATTCCCTTCCCAACCAATGTCAAGGCTACGAGTATTTGCCCTTCAATGAGAAGCTCAGGGTGAATTCAGCAAAGCCTCAGGTATCTTTGCAAGACTGAATGTTGCCAGCATGGCGAGGAGCACGTGAGCGGGGCATATTGAAGCCAGGGCTGTGGGGGTCCCTTCCAAAGGAGCTAGGAGCTGTTAGCTTAATGCCCCTGCGAGCTTCATCCCCATGCAGGAAATGTGCCCACTGGTAGAGGTTCTGCACTTGCCAGTGCCCAGGAGCCTTCGGTGCAGAGAGATGAGGCAGCACGGGGACTGGAAGGTGGCACCTTGGTCTCCTGCTGCCCTTTGATAGCCTGGTGCTGCCAGGCTGCTGTGGGCTCGCATCACCAAAAGTCCTTCCCAGCCTCGTAGTGCCTGTGTTTCCTCTTCTGCTGCCCTGCTGGTCAGGGAGGCTGGGTGAAGAAAAGAGACCGACTGGCACCAGGACAGCTCTTGGGGATGATCTCAGTCTAGGGGCTCTGTGTCCCCCACCCATGCAGACAGCAGTTTGGGATCTGGCTTCTCTGCACCAGCCATGCCTTCCTCCAGGAGGGGACCGAGCTGTGTCCCACCACGTGCGAGTCCGTGCTTCTCCCCAGCCTCACCCGCTCCTGGCACAGGGCTCCAGGAGCGCCCCATCCCCTGAGAGCTGGTTGCACGGTGGTGAAGGTGCTGGCAGCGATGGGTGCCAGCCCCAGCTTTTCGGCTGGAGACAGGCTTTAGGCACTGGTATGGCACAACCCCTGTGGCACACACGTTGTGGGGTCATCTTCACCACGCGTGTCCAATCCACAGCCCTGCCTTCTTCCCACCAGCAACTTGAGGTATTTCCCGCAGAGGAGGATGCTGGGGGAGAGGGAGGCATCTGATGAAAAGCTGGACACTTGTCTTCCATTGAACAGCAGTGGGATGTAGGTGCCGACCTTCTTTAATGCCTTTGAAAGCACTGCAGGGCAAAGATTGTGTATTCTGTGGTGTTTTTAAGCATGGCCCACCTGCCTGTGCTGTAGGGAAGGGTAATTCCAGCTCTCCAGCTGGGGAATTGCCAGCTGGGGAAACTGAGGCACGGAAATCCTGGCCATCTTCCCCCTGGTTGTGCAGCAGTGCAGTGCTAACATTGGTGCTGGGGCTCTGGTCCCCTGTCTCTTAGTCCCTAGGTGGGTACGAGAGGCCTTTAACATAAGGAGATGAAGCTGATGCAAGGCAAAAATTTACACTGCTGTTGCACGATTCTCCCCTGCCCGGACTGCTCCGCTGGGTCTCCTGGCCTCTTGGAGCCCATGCAGTGGTGGTGGGGAACAGGAGCCTTGCACCCACCTGCGTTATCCCTGCTTTGGGCTCCTGGGGACACTCACTTGTTTGCAGAGACCTCCCTAAACCCCTGGACTGCTGCTTCATTTATTTTGATGCAAGCAAAAAGTAAGAGCTGATTTACACCAGATCTCCTCGCATGGTTTGGATGAGGACCAGGCTTATCCTGGGTCAGGGGAAAAGTGCTGCAAGACTCGGCCCTGGCCTGGGAAGTTTTTTATTTTTCTTTGAAACAAACAATCCAGGCAGAAACTGAACCATACCTGGCTTTGTTTAGCTTGGAGCCTGCTCTAGAATAACTTGCCACTGTTGAATTCTGCCTTGCGAAACCGCACGGGGCTGCAAATGTATTCCTGCGCTCCCCCCCACGCCCTCTCCCACACATGTTCTGTATAACGCAGGCGTCTCACCGGCCAGCATCAACATCAGGAAAAGAAGGCGAGCGCTTATCCCGCGCTGGGGATGGCCAGGCTCTCCAAAGCGTGCTGGTGTGCGCTGGAGCCGTGCTGCTGCCTGCGCTGGGCTCTGGAGCCGAGCCACGCGGAGAGGCGCTGGGCTCCCGGCCTCACCGAAGCTGCCTTGCTCCCTCCTTCCCCCAACAGTTCAACTCTGGGTCTTTAGCTCTGCTCCTTTCTAACTCTTCCCCTTAGCTCCCCCAGCCCCGTGCTGTTTTCCTGAGTTTGGAGGTGATGATGTCTCGATGACAGCTCCCCCTCCTTCCCCAGGGCCAGCCTTTCAGCCAACCCATGGATGTGCGGGAGTTCCCCACTTGCAAGGTCCATGCTCTTGCAGATGGCCAGGCACGTGCTTTGGGGGAAGAAGAGTGGGTTTTTGGAAGCTGCCATGATGGTCTGAGCATCCTTTGTGCCCGCTGCGAGTGAGGAGCCGGTGCTGGACGCAGGCAGAAAGCCCAGCCCAGCAGGGTCCTATCACCCAGGCATGCACAAGCCTTGGGATTTGCACCCAGAGCCCATGCTTGGCTGCCGGCATCGCTCCTTCCTTGCAACGGGGAGCAGGAGGATGGATGTCCCTTTTGTGGCTTTGGAATTTTCAGGTCTGTTTGTTTGGTTTGGTTATTTATTTATTTATTTTGTCTGGCTTATTCTACAGAGGTGGCAGGTACATGGCTTGGGCTCAGCCCAAGCTCTTTGCACAGCCTGAACCCCCAGGCTGGTTTCAGACAAATAAGAATCTCGTCATCTGTGTTCCTGGGGGCTCATGGAAATGGGCAGCCAGGAGGGGGGCGATGGGCCCAAGGTGGTGAGTAACCACAGCCTGTGTGAGCCCTTGGAGACCTCAGAGAGCTGCTGCGGGTGGGGGAATAGTCTTAAATCCATGCCTCAACTTGAGGGTTTGGAGTTCCTTTGGAGGTCGCTCCCACTTATGTTTTTGTATATGTTAACCCCCAGATAAACCAAGTTTTCTGCCTGGGACTTTGAGTGTAGGATCATCAACCAGGAGCCTGTAGGTTGAGCTTAATCCCAGGAGTCTTGGAGGCAGGTTTGGCTTTTGAGCTCTCTCAAGGGGCGACAGGCAGTGCATGTGGCCACGGAGGATGAGATGGTCCATGTGTCCTCTGCTCCCACCGCGAGAGCTGAGCCATTCTGAAAGCCTGTCTCTCCATCCTCATCCACTCTAATGAAAGACGTCCTCCTACCTTTATGGGGCTCAGATGGGTCGCCTGCTTTAAGATGATCTCACCCGTGAGGAAGTTGTAAGTCTCTTTGAGGAAGAGATGGCCGTGATTCATGCTGATAGAAATAGAAAGGCCAAATAAGCAAATGGAAACTCCCTATTGACCATGTCCCTGCAATTTAAAAGGGTTTTTACTACCTATTCCAGTATGCATTTGAAAATCATATGCATTTACTCTTACATACTACAATCAGATGGTTTTTAATCCATTAAGGCCCATTGGGTCAATAACTACCATTTTCAAAAATCTATTAAATACCCATTTCCGTGGAAATAGAGCTTCTGCAATTGATCATGGCTACCAACTCCCATTAAAATAAACCCCAAATGCTATCAACTCCCCCAAGATGTAGAGCACTAAAACACAGATTGCTGGGACAAATTTATCCCAGGGGAAAGTTGATGGCTCATTATGCTTAAGCAACACAAGAATTGTCACACAAGCCAGGAAGTTTATGGGACTTGCATGGGTTTGTCTTCCCCGAGGGGGAGAAAAGGAAGGTTCATGGGGTGAATCGGTAGTGCTAACACAAGCTCAAAGCTAGTCTCCCGTGGGAGCTTTTGGGGAAACATTTGGCTTATTTTGTACTAACTTTCAAGTGAGTGTAGGCTTTGGTTGCTTGGCAGAATCAAGTGATGTTCCAGGGCTGAAGAGCTGCAAGAAATAATGAATTTGTGGGTCTGTTCTTGGTGGCACAGGGTTCTCCATGTAGAATTACACAGTGTGTGCGTGCATGTCATGCACCTCTAAGGTTGTATAAGGGAAAACTGGTAGGAAGGTCACCTTACAGAAATGAGGATGTCCTTCTTCCAAGTCCTTGTCTCTCTGCTCTGGGAAGGAAGCCCTGTGAGGCTGCTGGGGTTGTGATGGACCCTAATGTGGGCTGCAGAGTTGTGGACGTGGTGGAACTGGAGATCCCTGCAGGTTGTCTCTGGGTGAGAAGTGGCTTGAGATGGAAGGATGGTGCTATGGGGCCGCATCCAGAGGCCTCCTCCACAAGGCTGCTGCAGAAAGGTGCCCCTTCCCCTCCAGCAATGCAGTGACGTTGGATGTATTTGGGCTGGAAGCAGGGGAGGCAGTGTGGTGAAGCGGTCACCAGCTTAAGGGAGCTAAATGTGAGGCAGGTGAAGGAGAACATGTGTGTTCCCATCCCTGGGAGAGAGCATATTCCTCTGTCCCTAGAGCAGATGTTGTGGGGTTTCTCTACTGTGCTGCACAGCTGATGGGGTCCACAATGAAATGGCTTCTGCATCAGGCATCACGGTCCCCTGATCGTTTGGGATCATTGGTGGCTGTCCCTGGTGCTTTCTGCAGTGCAGGACTGACTCAAACCTCATCAAGCCAGTGTCCTTCAATGATCCAAGCACCTGATGCACACGTGGTTATGCTGAGCTGAGGGATGAGCAACCATACATCCCTGGTCCTTCAGGGGAGTGGTGGAACCAGTGCACAGCAGAAAAGCAAACAGGCTTTGAGCAGGCCATTGGGGAGGAATTCATGTGGGTTTCCTAAAGTCAGGTGCCCTGGCATGGTAACAGAGATAAAGATGAGCTCTTGTAGCCCAAGAGAAAGGCCGGCAAGTAGAGCATGGCTTAGCCTGCATTCATACCTTTAGGGGCTGGGACGTGTCCACTCAGCTGGTTAAGAATTCGGTGTCTCTGGCAGTGCATTCAGATTTTGCCCAGAGATGGCATTGCATGTACCATCCAGTGATCACATCTACTTCAGTCCCTGCGTTCAAGCACTAAGGAGGGCTTTTCCCCTATGGATCTGGTTTGTTGTCCCTCTTGGACACCTAAGAGGGTGTGAGTGCCAGGTGGATCGAGAAAAGCCAAGTCCCAATTGCCATCCATCCTTCAGTGGTGGCTCAAATGCAGCCTTCTGTCTCCATCCAACCATCAATTTCCATTATTTTTTGATAACTAGAGTGGGAGGGTGGAAGTAATAACTTGGAGACCTTTATACCTGAAAGCCTGTTGAGATTCACAGGTGGATTTCAGGTCTGTCAGAGCAAGGACAACCAGTTCAGCCTGTCTCATTATGGTCTGTGTTCACCCTGCAGGCATCAATGCATGTATGGTATTAGCTGTTTTGCAGTCACATGCCCTGGGGATGGCATTTCCCCAGGCCCCCACTGCAAATATGTTACATCCACTGCGTTTTATCTATGAAGACTTCATTTCTGCACTTTAATCTCAATTACGTTGAGCTTCAGCCCCCTTTCCTGCTCAGAAGACCTCTTTCCTTCTGTTGCTGCTGTTATTTCTGAAAGGGCCTCTTACTCTTGCCTTCACTGGAGACTTCAGGGGACTCCTGTTTCACCCTGCTCTCCCCAGCCTCTCGGATACAGCTGTGTCTGCTGGTCAGTCCTGTTTTTCCGTTCTTAGTACAAGACTTGTCCTTAGTCCTTTATTTGAGTTAATCTCAATCAACCCATCATTATTTCAGGACAAGTTTTATTTCTTTCATCAGCTCTTTCATAATTCTTACACTGCTTACCAAAAGCAGGTCTAAAATAGCATTGGCTTTTGCTGGTGCGATGATGATTTAGTGAAGAATTTTGTTAGCAAACACTTCCAGGAATAGCTGGACCATGCCGATGTTAGCAGCATTTACTCTTCAGCCTATCTCAGGGCAAAATGCCCTGCAGGGCTTTGTAGTCTGACACTAACATTATTGTTCTTTCTTACCCAAATCTGACCTCAAGAAGTTGCACGCTCCCATCTGATGTAACATCTGCTGTGTGCTAACAGTCTGCAGCTTTCTTGGTCTCTTTCCCCAGTAAATCTATACAGAAGGGTCACAGCCTTGAACCACAACCCCTTTCTGATCCTGTCCACAGCTTTGCCAGTGCAGCTCTCTGACCCTGCAGCATCTGCTGCTGCTTCAGTCCCAAAGCCAAACCCACCTCCCACATGGAGATTGAGGGTTTCCTCTGAGTGCAACAGGAATTGCTCTTGTGTAGGGGAAACCCCTGATCCCGAAGGCCCTCATATAGGAGTGTTTTGGCCCGTCACCCTTTCTGACAATGTGATGCTCGGCCCCCCATGAAAATAGTAAACTGCCTCCTATGCAGTGCTGCTAGTGATGGCTGCTTCCTCCTTCCTACTGTTCCGTTACCGATGGTGTCAGTGCCTCAGAGCTGGTTTTTCCAGACAGGTCCGAGCAGTGTACGTGATGCTCTCATCCCCTGTGCACACCAATGACTTTGGATTTTCTGGCTGGGGTCCAAAACCCAGTGAAGTTGACGAGGGACTCCCAAGGACTACAGAGGGCATCCTCCCAGCCATGTTGTGCCTCCTGGGATCCCAAGGGAAGGTCTGCTCCTCAGCCTTCCCCTCAGCCCACATTCCATGTCTGCCTGTGTTACTAAGACCTGCCCAGATGACTGAGAGTGATTTGGATGTTGCTGTCTTGTTGTGATGCTGGCAGTGGTGTTTGTGGCCTGCCAGCATAGTGCTGGGATGGAGTCAGAGCTCACAGGCATGTGGTCTTGGGGAGGTGAAGAGTCTTAACAAGTACAGGAGGGCTTTAGCTTTCATTTAAAAATACAGCATCCCCCAGGTGCAGCAATGCCAGAAATAGCAGGGCAGGTAACCCAGAGTGCGAGGCAGCTGCAGTTGTGAGGACCACCATCAGTCTCTGCTGGAGGCAGACCAAACAGCCCATCCTGGCTTGTGTGCTGTGCCAAGGTGGTAACATGTCCTGTTTATGTGGTGGTAGCAGGTTTTGTCTGCCCACAGAAGGGAGACAAGTTTGAGCATCACCTGGGAATTCCTGTGCTGGGAACAGGGATGAGGATTCACAGATTCTAGTGAGGAGGATTCATGTATGCAAGCAGAGAGCCTGAGTTTTGAAGACTCTTTAGTCTCCCTGTGGAGTCACCTTGGAGAGGAAGAGTCCTTTGGCAGAGTAAATTGAAGATGTTTGCTTTGGTTCACCATCTGGAGGAGCATCTCTTCACTGATGAAACAGAGTTGAGAGGGTCTGCCCTCCAAAGGTATTCATGCCACTTGATTTAGCACCTGTCTTCATGGCTTGAGTTGTGGCTCTTTGGTTTTCAGCTGATTTTTTGGAAGAAAGGTTTCTGTGCATTGTGTTAACCCTTTGCAGCCTTGGGGGAACATGTCAGCACACCAGAAATGTTACTGGCTGTCTCGTGCTTGTTCCTGGGAAGTCTGAGGGATTCCTCATTGCTCAAGCAGAGGTTTGGGGGAAAAAAGGAGCCTCCTTGCTTGGCAGAAGTAGGAAGAGGAATTTCCTTGCGGTGGGTGAGGGACATGAAAGCAGAATCCCCTGTGACTTCATTAGGCTGAATGGTTAGCTTGGAGCTGGCTGAGTCTCAAGTATTTTCCAGCTGTCCATGGAGGGCACTTGGACAACTTCCATCCAACCCCACTCCCACATCCCCTCTGAAATGTCTACAGGGAAAAGACTCCTATTTTTGCATTGCAGTGGAATTCCTGTGGCATTACACACTGCATCCTTTGCAATACCCAGAAAATTCAGTTTGATTTATGGTACTGCATGGGGTACGTGCTGGCCTTGCTTTTCATTCAGAAGTGTCATCTTTTGTCTTTCACTGGTAATGGCCATTTTTATGGCCCCAAGTCTTCCTGTTGCGATAAGGCTGTCTCTAAAACCTTCTGCTCTTGCTTCTCTTCTCCCACCTGAAACCAAATTGGGCTTGTGTTACCATTGGCCCATTCTACTGCCCAGCAGATTAGCAGATCCTTTCCTCTCTCCCACCTGTACACCAGCAGTGTTCCTACCATTGCTGCCAGAAATTGCTGCTTGAAGAAGCACATTTTCTCTTTTGGCCAAGCCAGCCCAGAGCTTTACTTACAACCATGAGAAGAAAGATGCTGTCTCCACCATGGGCTAGGTCAAAGTTGTGCAGGCAAATGCATGAGAAGGGATGTGAAGATTTTCCTAGGAGGCTTGGGACCATGGGTGAAGCATGATTTTTCAGCTGCTCAGAAATGAAGTTTTGGGTCTTCAGACCCTAGTGTAGTAACAGTCTTCATATTGTGATTGGGTGGCACAGAGAAGAGGGGGATGGACTCTGAGAAGAGTTGCATGGTGATAGCACAGGAAGTGATGGGCACAAGTCAAAATATGAGAAATTTGGATTAAGCATTAGGAATTTTTATTTACACATGGGTGTCTAGATAGTCAAATAGGTTGCCAGAGAGGTAGCGAAACCTCTGTCCTCAGAGCTGTGAGGTTTCAGCTGAACATGGCCCTGAGAAACTTGATTTAATTAGACCTGTTCTGAACAAATGGGTCAGACTAGGTGACCTGTGGAGGTCCTCTCCACCTGCAGTTATGAGTCTCTGATCCCATAGTTCTTTGGTGATAGTCACTGAAGCTGCTGGACTTGAGTTCCTTTCCTTTTTTCAATAGCATAACATGTCATGCAATGACAGCACGTTGTCATGTCCCATGCAGAGTCACGTGCTCCTGGCCCATTACCAGGACCACAGAAGCATTGGTGCTGCTTCACTGTAATGCTGTAGAACAATACAAGGTCCAGGCTTCTTCCTCATCCTGCTTCTTTCCAGCAGCCATGAGTCCCGCAAATACACATGTGGTACCCAAGCCTGCCTTTGAGTCAGTTTGTCAGCTGGTGTCTCAGCAGAACTTTAAGTCAACAGCATCACAGGTAAGCACCAGTTGTGATGGAGGCCCTCATACCTGGACTCATTCCTCCAAATACCATCATTTCAGATGGTGTCCATGCCCACGCTCACTTCTAATAAGGGCAGTCCATCAGCCTTCCTTCCCTAATCTCTGTCTAGTGTTGCGTATACTCTTCCTGCAACCTGCACTCTCCCAGGAGTGCAAATACTCCCCAGGCCAAGGTAGTCTTGCCATGCAGCTAGCTGCTCACCAATGAGGTTTTTTACATTCTTGGAAAAATGTTTGCTTTGAATCTGGAAAACTGTCCTCAGCTTTATTCTTTGGGTNTGTTTTTTTTTATTATTACAATTTTTTATTTTGAGATCTATGCCTTCATGTGTCCTTCTGGCTTTACCTGTGTATGTGTGCTGGCTTGCAGCACCCACTGTGCCACAAATACCATCTAGTTTGGAATACTCCAGTCTTGGAGGAGTTGGGAAGCTATTTGGGGAGCAGAGGAGAGAGCTGTCATTAGGTCCGTTTGTGGAGACCAAAGGCTGCCCTGCTTTTCCCCGGGGAAAGTCACAGAAGCGCCAAAGAAGAAGGGAGAGCATGACCTTGGCAGTAAGCGACAGGCAAAGACGCCAGTTGCATGCTCCTTGTCTCAGCTAAGGATGCCAGTGGGAAATATGGATTGAGGAGAATCAGAGTTGCCCATTCTAGAGTTGTTTTGGTCTTGCTTGTGTCTTTGGGGACGCTGGCAGGATGATGTTTGTGCTTTTCCTGCCATAGCGGGTGAACTTGGGGTCCTTTCCTCCATCCAACCCATCTGAGCATCTCAGTGCTGAAATTGCTCCCCCTACCCTTGACACAGCCCTGAACCATCCAAATCTCTCAATGGAGGAAATTAGTTATTTATAATTAAGGGTTGACAAAAAATGTTGCTAGTGTCAAGGGAACAGCAGGCGACAGCCAGAAAAACATCATGTCTCCAGAAGAGAGGCGGCGGGAATATCCCTCTGAATAGGGCTGACGTCAGCTCTCGGAATTTGGACAGCCTGGAAGGGTTTGGGGCTATTTTTCCAAGATATCATAGGTCAGGAATCAACGTTATTTTTAATTCTGTGTCCCCCGAGCGGCTCTGGTGCATGAGGGAGACTTTTTCTCCCCGTTCCCCCTCCTTACACTCTATTTCTATGAATTTTTTGCTTCTCTTCCTTCCGAGTCATGCCACAAATATGTCCTTCAGGTTTATTTATTCTTCTCCCTATCTATTCCTCCCGGCCTGCTCCCGTCTTGGTTGGGTTGAAGAGATGGCGTCAGCGAGGCGCGTGTCTGGGATGCTCAGGCGAGACATCACAGAAAAGAGATCATGTTATCCTAATTTGCCATTTCCGGTTGGAGAGTTTTTCTCTCCGCAAGCTGATGTGGCTGGGGAAAGTGTTCTGGGAATGCTGCTCTGTGGTGGGAGATCTCAGGGCCTGGTGAAGACAAGCTGGTCATTTCATCCCATCATTAAATGCTGCCATGTGCTTCAGCCAAGATTTTCTGAAGTGGATGAAGTTTTGGAGCTCCTTTGTCGCTGGGAAGGTGGGTGAGATGTCCAGGCCAGGATGGCCCATCAGGGCTGACTGGTAGCGGAGAGGTAGTCAGCAGATCCCAATTATCAGATACTTCCCAAGTCGGTAATGGCTTCTGAAAATCTTTGCTATTTCAGATCCAGGGAAATGGGCACCCTTGGGTTTAATGTGATGCTTTCCTCATGTCATCCTGCTTTAGTGTATGCTTCTGAAATCTTGTTCCTTTATTTTTTTTTTATTCACTTTTTCCTCTTCCTCTTCCATTTGCTGTAGCAACCTCTCTCTTTCTAAACAAGTATGTTGGTATAATAACTTCACTAGGGATCTTGCCATTTCAAACAGTGTGTTTGCACATTTCTCACTGGTTTCCCTGCTCATTTCACGTCTTGGAGGAACACATGCCTTTTTCCTCTTAGCCCATGTTTAACTTTTTGTCCTTTCTTCCATAATTCAATGCGGTGAGGAATGTGCTAATGGATGCCACTTTTACAGAAGCTGCTAGTTCAAATACAGCCGGTGTGCCTTCATGGCTAGTCCAGTGTAAAGAAATGGTTGCGTTCCCCTCATGATCTCTCCGTGCAGCTCGAAGATGCCAATTGCTCCTGGAAGCATGGGAATAAGCGAAATGCTTTCCACCACCTTAATGTTGCTGTTGGCCTTATGCTGCAGATTTAGTCATTCTTATGACATATTTCCACAATGGTGCATTTCCATCATCATTCCACAGTGATGTATTTGAAGCCTTTCCATGCGTTTTTTTCCGCTTAGGACCTCTTAAGTTAATGCAGTCTTCCCTTTGGCTTCATAAACTCAGGGGTCAGGCTCCTTAGGTTTTGAAGACTTGGAGACATGTCTTATAGGGCTGCCTGGACCAACGCTGTCTCAGCGCATGGGGTTCATGGCACTGATAGTGGAAACAGTAGTACTTAATCTAAAAGAGTATCTGGCACTTGCAGCACAGCCCAAGGCCCTACAGTCCCACTACTATTATTATTGGAATTGTTATTATTAAGTTGGATCCGGATCCTGATCCTTTTACACAGCTGAGGACATGAACTCTGTAAAGATCAAAACTGTTGGTGTACTGGTGAACGCAGAGTAGTCCTGACCTGTGCAGAAGGCACCACACAGAGGGCAGAGTAAAACCTAGATTTCCCAACTACCATTTTTCTCCAAGCACAGAGGCGTGCCAGCCCTGCAGATGTAGTGAGGATCGTTTTGGTGATGCCTGGGCACCTATGGGAGTTACTTCTCTGCTCTTCACTGTAGGACAGGCACAATATTTCTTGCCCACACACCTCTCCCAGTCCCTTACCTTCTTGTGCCCTTTGGAAGTGGATGTCTTGCAGATCCCCATTCTAGTAGGGTTTTTTTCCTACTCCTACAGCTGTTTATTCCCAGCTCTGGAGACTGCAGGAGAGACAGCCAGCAGTGTCATCATGAGGCTTTTCCCACTAAACATGCCCTTTGGTGGAGCTGCTTCCAGACTGGTTCCCCTCTCCCTTTTAAGCTTATTTTGGAGCTCCTGTACTTCTCTGTTCTCCTGCAGCCATCCCCTCTCAGTGGGAGCTATCTCCAAAGTCTGACCATGCTCCATTTTGAGCACAGCTGGAAAAGAGATGTCTCAGAGCAAAGTTGGAGAAACCTTTTGCTCATGTTCTTCTTCCTTGTGCAACGTGCAGGTGTGGGGGTGAGGTTGCTGGAGAAATTTCTTCGTGTTTGCATGATTGCATCCCACCTAACCATGTCACTAACAGTCCATACTCCTTCCACACTTTCCCAAATCCTATTGGTTTTGGACAGTTGAAGATGGAGTCTCCAGGTCTGCTGCCCCCTTCCCAGCGTATCTACAGGCAGCTCTTGCTTTTCTTCTTTGCTCCATTGACATGTTTGCTGACTCTCCTCTCCCTTGTCCTTGCAGGGCGTACATGAGCGTCAAGGAGCTGAAGGAGGCACTGCAGCTGAACAGCACCCACTTCCTCAACGTTTACTTTGCCAGCTCGGTGAGGGAAGAGTTGGCTGGTGCTGCCACTTGGCCATGGGATAAAGAGGCCCTTAGTCACCTGGGTAAGCGAGCTACCCTACTCGTGGGGTCTCAGGGTCGTTGGCTTCACTCTCTTGGTTGACTTGGCCAGAGTGGGAGAAAAAGTAAGCTCATGTCTTCAGACAAAGCCTTTTGCCTTCAATTACAGGTTGCTTAAGGATGTTTTGGAGTTGTCCCCTCAAGCTTAGCCCTTCTATGGCAGGAGCTGGTGTTTTGGCACTGAGCAGTTGTGTTCAGGTAGCCGGTGGCATTCGCCCCTGATGCAGCCAGCCTGCTGGGATGGGCACAGCTGGGAAGCTGAGCACAGACTCAGCCATGGTTTGGCTCAACACTGAGGATGTGTAATGAACATAAAAGGTCATGGTAACAGGCTTCAGTGTCCCAGCAGCTGCTGCTGTAAGGAAAGGAGTCGTCTGTTTCTCGTGTCCATCTGAATGAGGAGGTGGAGTTGCACCCTGACAAGGGACTTTCAGGTTGCTAGAAGCTCTTTTAATGGTGAGGACAGTGAAACGGTGGGGCAGGGAGTGTGGGGAGAGCTGCAGGCTCGCCGTCGGCGCTGGCTCTGGAAAGGGAATAAGAGTTGCATCTGTCAGGTCGTTTTAGGAAAGGCTGATCCTGCAGCAGGGTAAGGTGGATTCTCTGAGACCTTCCAGACCTATCCGCCAGGATTCTGGAAATGGTGAACTTCACTTTGCAGCAGTTAATGACAAACATATAAGCCAGGAGTCTTGGTGACTTCAGAGCCAAGACTCCAGGTCTGAGTGACTCCAGAGCTGGACAGGCAGTCAGCATCAGCCGCTTCCAAATCCAGCTGCAAATGTGAGGACGACTATCAAATTAAACAATGTTTTTATAACTTGGCTTACTACCTGCTGAAGGCAAGGTACTCCTTGGTTCAGTGAATTCAAGGCAGACCGTTAAGGTCAGGCAGACTATGAAATTGTTAAAAACGGCAGCTGCTTCGCTAGAATGTAAATGTGCTGTGTGTTTTCTCCTATTTCTGCTGTCTCCTTTTTTCCTGCCTCTCCCTCCACCTCTTCATGTCGGAGTTTTCTGGCAAAGCCCTTTACACTTTGTAGTCAAAACATCTAAAGTGTTTCTCAATAAGTAACTGGAAATAATTACTCGTGACACCTGCACAGCAGACCTAGACCTTCTGCTTTTACAAGTGCGTGATGTTCAACCCTTAAAGTTTTACGCCGCTCTTAAAGACCTGTTTTAAAGTTCTTTTTTGCCAGCTTCCCTCCCTCAATGAGTTTCAGGACTGGTTTTTCAATAGCATGTTGCTACAATTGCTTGTTGAGGAAGGCAAATCTCCATGAAATTTATTCCTTCAGCTTTCAAATCATTTCCAAGGCTCAGCTGGACAATCATCTTACTACAGCAAGTGCTTCAGCCACACATGTTCTTGTCAGACCCCTCCCGATGGCTTGCAAAGAGTTGTACGGAAGGGTAATCAGGGTAACTGGTTTAATCAAAAACTTGCGTTTAGCTCTGGTCTTGGAGTTCGTGTTCAGCCAGAGCACTTAAGCAGAGGTGGCACCATCTGGAAATGTTGGATCAGGGTTTTACCAGGGAGGTTCAGGGGAAAAGGGGTGTTGTCCTGGCTCCGGTGCCAGAGCTGTGAAGTGTGAAGCTGGATCTGAACTTCTTTGAGGCTCTGGCACAGACCAAAGACTTTGGTTCAAGACTGTCCTTGGTTTTAGATTTAATGAGCTGGAGAGGGAGGGTGACAGACTCTGTTCTCTGTAAACAGTAGGCTCCACCACATCATCAAGTGTTTTGTACCATGCACAACGTATACCATTGTCAGCGCAGAAGAAATTTAGGACTGAGCAGAAAGTTACTGGAGAATCTGAGTAAATGTGAAGGTACAGCAGGGAGAAAAGAACAAGGAAAACCTTGGGAGGAGTGAATAGCAGCTTAAGAAAAATTCCTGAGCTTTAAGGCCCTAGCAGTGACCAGGGGTGGTGACAGGCCTTTACAGAAGAAAGGAGTCAGTCTCCAAGAAGACATACTCCTTCCTTCCTGTCACCGATTCTTGCTAGTCTGCTGCCTCTCCTGGTGTTAATGGTTTAAGGTCAGCCCACAGGCTTTGCTTCCCCTGTGCCACCTTCTGCTCCTGTGGAGCAGAAATGCCGTGCTGATTTTTTTTCCCTGCAAGCATACACCCTGCCCAAACTGTTCTCTTCTGCCTCAATTCTCCTGCTGAGTCAGATTGGTTCCTCGAATTTCACTTGACTTCTCCAAGCTAACCTTGGTCAGACTTTTTTCCCCACTTGTCTCCATTTGTCTCTCTGAACTGGACTTAGATGTCTTCAAGAGAAGTACTATGAGACTTCTCTCCAACTGCCTTTCCTTATTCTGTTTCAACCCTTTCTCTCATCCCAAAGCTCACTAAGCATATTTTTTCCAAATTATTCTTCACTTCTTCTCTAGATGTTTTTTTTTTAATCTGCCCTCTAGACTTTGAACTCTGTAGAAACTATTCTCTTTCATGACCTCTGAGTGTGTCCATCAAGAAGGTCCTCCTCACCTTCTTGTAGGCATATTCACCTTCTGGAAGTCTTCAGCAAACTTTGTTTTTCTTTCCCTGTTCTTCACCTACTGTTTTGGGGCTACCAGAAATTAAGTGAACATTCCAGTTCTGAGGACCTGCAGATCTATTGCTCTCCTCCAGATTGTTTTCCTGAATAAATTTAGAATTTCATGCAGTCTCTCTGAAGACTTACCATCTTAGCTCAATAGTAATACCAACAAACAGCAACCACGTTCATTGAAGTGTAAAGGGTAATAACTGACTTGGAGAGGGTGGACTGGTCTGTGACATTTCTATAGGCAATATTTCAGCTGCTGTATAGCTCCAAGACAGAGACAACTTGTACCCAGCCAGCAGCAGAGGCAAAATCTCAAGTCTGTTTGCACTGCTCCATCTAACCATACTTTGTCTCAGTGTTTCCACCATAATCACAGTGAGTTCTTCTCAAATTCAGAGTGTTCTTGCTTGGAGTCCAGAATTAATTTTCTGAGAGCTTGCAAGTAAATCTCTTTAACTACAAAACGCAGAGATGAAGAACTCCTGTCCTATATAAAATTCATCTTTCCGCAGTGGAAAGCCTTGCCTCAAAAATTCTAGCAATGTAATAATGTAGATACTTTAAACTTTGTGTAGTTGCATGTGAACTGTATTTGCATAAACATGGTTGAAAGGCAATGGAAGCATGAATATTTGATGTTATAAACATTTTCTGTAGTTATATAAGCTGAGGCCAGCTCATATATCTGGCTGAGGTCACTGGATCCTGAAGGAGGGCCAGTCATTCCATCAAGGTACCTTTAGCAATGGCCATCTTCCTGTCTGACTAACCGTCATGCGTTTGTTCCATTAATTGCCGTGACTCAGTGTTTGGGGAAGGCTGGCCCTGCGATACAGGTTTAGCCTGGTGGTTTGCTGTGTGCTTTCTGGAGCACATGTTCTCTGCAACAGCCCTCAACCACCAACAGTTTGGCTTCCTGGGGGTCAACCCAAATCGGAGCCCCTCAGCATTTGGCATTGACTGCAGCCAGAAGCAGGGCAAGGTCCTGGGACTGGGAGCTTCTCGGGGACGTGTAAGTGAAGGTGACGTGGGGTCTGCACCACTGCAAGTCATCCACTGCAGTGATGGATGAGGCACGTGGGGGGCTCCTTGGTCTGGCCCTCAGGCATGAGAGGAATAGGTCACTTAATGCCCGGTTTAGTCCATCTCCCAGAGCAGAAGAAGAGAGAGGTGGGAGGAGAGAACTGATGTGCAGAGGAGGGAGGGGGAGGCTGGTCTTGTTGCAATGGGATGTTACGACCGCTTCCATATCTTGCCTTCACAGCCAGGACCCTCCAAGAAGGGAAATACAACTCCCTGGTCCAAAGCTGGGGGCTTCTGGAGCCCTTTGCTTACCGGGGAGCTGTGGGGAGAATGGAGGGACAGGGAAGTTCTGGAAGTCAGGCACAGTTCTCATGCTGTTTCTAATGCTGCCATCTAATTAGCTGTAAGAAGTACTAAAAATACGACTGTCCTTGTGGAGTGTGGGGGAGGAATGGGATAGGGGAAGCCAGCAGAGAGAAGGGAGTGACAGGGTATCCCAGCCTTGGCATCCCTCCCCTGTGACAGCTTTCTCCCTCCCTTTGTTGGAATCCCATTTTTTCCCCTGTTTGGGAAGAGCATCGGGTTTCTGCTGGAAGGAGGATGGCTTGGTCGCAGGGCCTCCGGTGCCCCTCAGACCCGTCGTTGTGGTTAGTGCTGCAGGATGCATGAAGGGCTTTCACATCTCACTTATTTTGTTTACGAACATTATTTTCTTTCTGCATGCACATTCCTCCTTTCAGACCTTTGGGCAGGCAGCCCCCTGCCTCGTTCAGACTTGGGTTTGGCTGCAGGGATGTCTTTTCTTTCTGTTCGCTCTGTTCTGTTTAAAATGAGAGGCAGCTTCCTACGTGCCCACTGTGTTCTTCATGAATGGGGTACCCTCTGCTATCTATAGTACTTACCAGCCTGATAACTGGGAGTGGGACAACGTGCAGAAACATTCTGAATGACAGGACACAATTGAATGTGAAGGTCCTGAAAGGATTTTCAACTTCTGTAGCTTCTTGTGGCTCATAACCAGTCAGAGATCTATAGGACCAAGAGCTGATGGGTGCAAGGTCCTTTGCTCTGGTGCATTGGGCACCAGAGCTGGGGAGAAAAGGAATGCAGTCACTTTGTGACCCATCCTTTGCCTTGGGCCAACAGAATGCCCAACAAAACGGAAGAACAACCACCATGAGTTTTTAGCTAGGAAGTAGTGCCACTTCACATGTCATTGGTGTCTCCCAGCCCTTCCATGAGCCGCACACGCAGGACGGTCCATGGAAGATGCCACCCTTACTTCTTTACTCTCTTTCAACCTGTTGGGCTTGAAAGAATCACTCGGGGCATCTCTGAAGGCCCATTTCCAGCCCCAGCCCAGTGTTCGTCCAGCATGGCTCCACTAGAGGAGTTGCAGTCCTGCTGGTCCCCCGCCAGGGACACTGTGATCTGAAGAAAGCCCTCTCTTGGAAGGAATGCCCTGTACTTGAGGACATGAGGTAGGCCAGTAGCGCACGGAGCTGATTCAGGAGCAGACTTCAAGCTGTCTATGCTGTGGCTGGAGGCAGGATCACACGGTGGCCCCCTGCCAGTTTTAACTTTGCTGGCAGGGGCAGCAATCAGCAGCAGAGATGCAGTAGCAGAGGCTTTGCTGTGAGGTAGCTGGCACAGAAAATCCTCCAGGGCCTTGCAAAGGAGGGAGCAAGCTGCACCGGAGCCAGCTATTCACTGCGCTGCCCTCCAAGCTGTCTAGGTTAACAGTAGCTGGGTAAAAACAGCCTGCCATGCCGTGGAGGTATTGCCCAGAGGTGGCCTGGGCACATGCTGGGATCTGCTTTATCCCCTCTTGTCTTGCTGATATTCCCAGCCCTTGCTCCTGCATCATAGGGCAGGTGGAGCAAGGAAGATTGGGCAGAATACAGAAAAGAAAAGGACGTGAGAGGAGAAGAGGGGCAAGTTCTGTTCTCGAGCACCCTCTGTGGACAGTTTCCCAGCGGCTGTTGTCACAGGATGTGCATCCTGGGTCAGGAGTCAGACACCGGTGGTAAGCAAAGGGAAGGGTCTGCTCCTCTCGGCTTTCCTCAGCATCATTGCTCCTTCCTCTTCTCGTCACAGGCAGGTGGGCAGGAGAGGAGAAACACCTTGTCCTGCAGGCTGTTTAGGGCAAGGTCAGCATGGGACCTATGCAGTGCTTTTGGATCTTCATATGGGCTCTTGCTGAAGGTGGTTTCCAGCTGGCAAAGCCAAGAGTGTCAAGACTTTGCTAGGCAGCTTGTTCTCACCATCTGATGTAGGAGCTGGCATGCTTTAGCCACCTGGGTCTGTAGGTGAGCTGTCTAATCTATGGAAGGTCTTCTGTCCTCTGGTTCAAAAGATTGTCCCTGTAAACCCATAGCATGTCTCAGTTTGGTGCCCTGGCTCCAAACTTCATTTGGAGCTTTAAGTGTGAATCAAAGCTGACACTCGCTTATAAACATGGGAAAAGACAGAGGGAAATGGTAGCTGAAACAGCTGAAGACTTTGCGGGAGCAATATAATCAAAAAGGGGAAGAGAAACCAGCCCCCCCATTCCAAAGCAAAGGAGCCTTCCTCCAATCCTGCAAGACAGCAAATGCTGTCCTCCTTCAGACTTCCCCTGGCACCTCATTTGTAACCTGGAAGCACCGTGAGAGGAGTTCGAGCCAGCACAGGTGAGTAATGCAGCTGCCCGCTGTCACTTTCTCTCGATGATGTTCTCTGTGCTTGCAATTCCAGGTGGAGTTGTCCTCAACCCTGCTTACTATGGCATGCACGGCCACACGAACACCATGATCCACGAAGTGGGACATGTCCTGGGGCTGTACCATGTCTTTAAGGGAGTGAGTGAGCGGGAATCTTGTGACGATCCCTGCAGGGAGACAACTCCGTCTATGGAGACAGGAGACCTCTGTGCTGACACTGCCCCGACCCCAAAGAGTAAACTCTGTCGGGACCCAGACCCTACCAATGACACCTGTGGCCAGACGCATTTCACGGGGACGCCCTTCAACAACTACATGAGTTACACGGGTAAGGAGTAGTAGCTGTTAGAAATTGGAAGGGGTGACCTTTGCTAGAAACTTGGGTTTCTCTCCCTTCCACCTTCATGGATAGTCCCTTCCTTTGCTCCTCAGCTGATGTGGGCCCTCCTGGTGGGCAGGGATGCAGCAGGCTGAGGTCTGTGCTCGCGATAACCTCTTAGCCCCTTTCTTGCTGCAGTTTCCATCCCTCCCTCCCTGCCTGCCCATGGGTTGCTGAAAATGCTCTGAGGTGGCTCTGCCTGCACGATGGCATGTGCTCATTCTCCTCTCCTGAAGCAACATCATCATTATTATTATCATTTATTTATTATTGTTATTTATTATTACGGGAGCCGCCGTGACAAGCACAGGGTTGTGGAGCTGCAGAGGCAGTGCCATCTTGTGGCATTGGGGACACACGACACCAGCGAGTCCTGGCAGGAGAGCCACCAGGTGCTGGTGTCTCCCCAGTGGTCTCCAAAACAAGATTTGGGGATTGGGGGGGAGAGCAGGCTGCCACGCCCCACCAACCGACCCCTACCACCCTCATCCTGACCGCTGTTCCCCAGATGATGACTGCACCAACACCTTCACTCCCAACCAAGTGGCCCGGATGCATTGCTACCTAGACCTGGTGTACCAGCGCTGGAGCCAGAGCAAGAAGCCCGCGCCCATCCCGATCCCACCCATGGTCACGGGGCAGACGCGGGACTCCCTCAGCATCTACTGGCTGCCCCCCATCAGCGGCATCATCCACGAGAGGTGAGGGAGCTGCTGTTGCAAGGGTTTGGGGCTTGCACGGGAGCCTGCCGGAGGGGCCAAGAAACCCTCTGTGGTGCCGACCCCATTTACAGCTCTCTCTGCCCGCCCACTAGAACCAGAGCCTCCTGAGCGATGTTCTCCTCACGTGGGTTTATTTGAGCAGGGATCTGCTGGCAAAGCCGCTCAGCACAGAGCTGGGGGCAGACAGCCGGGGACAGGGGGAGCCTTTCAGGAGTCGGTGGAGGCACCAAGGAGGGTTGGCATGCCCCTCGCACCCCCGGCCAGCTGGCAAGTCTCACCCCATCCTTAGCAAGCAGCCGCTCCTGCAGCTGCCCTGGTGCTGGAGGGGTGCAGATGTGGTCCCGGCCCCTTCTCCCCCCTGACCAGCTCCAGCAGAGCCCTCCGGTACGAGAGCTGGGCTGTGTGCTGGGCTCTCCCACCGGCCTTCTGCTGTCAGGGTGCCGGGAGGCGATGCCAAGGAGCATCAGGAGGCGATGCCAATTCTTAAACCCAAGAGTGCAATCACGGAATGAAAAATGAGCTTCATTTAGCACTTATTGTATAAAATAGCCATTTACCAGGAGGAAATGCAGCCTTGTGGTTAAGGCAGGGAGCTGGAACCGCAGGAGCTGGGTTTCGTTCCCAGCGCTGTCACAGACTCGCGGTGTATCTAACTGGGGGTAAGTCAGGAAACATTTCAAGCAGGAGAAATGGTGCCGAGGAACAGGAGTCATTTGGCCACAGAGCTGTGCATGGCCTCAATCGCTGAGCAGCTGTCTTTCTTTTCTCTTGTTAATGCTGGGGGGCCACCGAGATCTGGACAAGCCTCCAGTGCCTCTGTTCGGCAGCCACTCTTACTAAAACAGTTCAGTTTCCACCAAGTTTCAGGTCTATGCTTTTATTATTGGACCATAAACATATCTTAAAGAGATTATGAACTTGTTTTAAAGCTGCTTCACAAAGCTCTCTTTCAGGATTTAAATGCAAAGTGTTTGAGGGCAGCTGGGACAAGCACCGGATCTGTGTTTGCTGCCTTTTTGAAGAGCTGATGTTCTCCACAATGGGCCTTCCATCGAGATGGGGATGGTGACAGCCTGTTACCCACCCAGGCATGAGAGCCCCTGGGTGCTGGGTGGCCCTGAGTCACTCAAACCGCTTCGGTGGGACTGCAGCGGTATGGGAGCAGGAGAACATGGGTCTAAGGAGGCAGGTGCTGGCTCATCGGATCCAGCCCCAGGAGCTGGGCCACAGAGTGGGCATCCTGTGTCCCCTGTGACAACCTGGCCAGGAGGGGGGCTGAGGTTGGCCCTTATTACAGAAAAGTCCCCTTTCCTCGTTGGCACAATGCTACTGTGACTGGGTCGTGTAGTGGTAGTGATGGAAGCCAAAACCATGGCTGTGGGGTTTGGTGGAGGTAGACCCAAGTGCGCCCACCCAAGTGCAGGGGCACTGCCCCAGGAGGCACAAAGTCTGTTAGCTCCACTGCAAGGTTTGGGAGCTGGTGACCCAAAGGCTTGTCCAAGAGTACCCAGAAGAGGAGGGATCAAACCCAGCTTGTCCTAAGGTTGCTCTTATATACCTGTCCTGGTTTTGTTGGAACTTTTTCCAAGCAAGACAGTATGCAATGGGGCTTCCTGAGAAGTTGGATCCTTTGGTTTTCTAGCTTCCCATCTGATTCTGCTTGGGCAAACTTGGTTGGAAAACTAACTGGTCACGACTATACATGTGATTCCTTTGTGTCCCTGCCTGCAGGGAGCTGGACACTCTCTGTGACGACTGTGCTGAGGACGGCACTTTCCGTCAGTACGTGCATGAGGCCTCGTCCCCTCGGGTCTGCGATTCCTCTGGCTACTGGACCCCAGAAGAGGCAGAAGGTACCCTCCTCATCTCTATCCCTGTCTGTGAATCCCCTGGGTGTAGAAAAAGGAGCTTTGCTTTGAGAGAGTGCGTTGTCTCCTCCTTGGAGAGGCTCACTAGTGCAGGAAGGACTTGCAGGTGCCCAGGAGGTACCCGGGAACTGCCAGCAGGCTTTGGGCAAACAAACCCTGACACCCCACAAGTAACACCAGTCACTCCCCTGCATGGTATTAGCAAGAGACAGTTGGGCAAATGGAGCCACGTTTGCTTGAAATAAAAGGCTTCCAATATGGATCCTGGGGGCCTCATCCAAAACCATGGGGGCATTCCCAGGCTTTGAGACCACCCTGTCCGAAGGGAGCAGGAGGGGCCCCTCGCTCAGTCCCACTCAGTCTGTACCAAGTCCCGGGCGATCTGGGTTGGATGTGATTCTCGCTGGTTTGCAGAGCCACCTCGTGAGCTACCTGGGCACGCTGGCTTGCAAGGTCACGCAGCTGCTGCAGGAGCTGTTGGGCTTTCCATGCTGCCTCGGCTCCTCCGAGCAGAAGGGGCAGGAGACCGGGTGAAACGATCCCGTAGGCTGTCTGTAGTGTGCATGCTGCTGTTGAAACACATGGAGCCAGAGGATGTGCTGGTTCTGTGCATCTGCACGTGTCCGAGCCACTGAGGCTGACATGAAAATGTGCCAGAGTGACTGCTGAGAAAGTCCCGTTTGGGCTTCATTGCCCCTTTGGGACGAAGCCCATGCTTTGAGAACAGGAGTAACAGCATGTGGCTGAGGTTCAGTGTCTGAAAACTCATCGCTAGATTTGGCATGTCATAGAAGTATCTCTTGCTAGTATTACAAGTTTCTCTCTTTCTCACACACAGGCAAGTTAAAGAAATAATCAAATTTGTGCTTATTCAGTGATACCAAACAAATCAAAGCTTGGCTCATTTATCTTCAGTGGTTCCTGTTTCCCCTGCCTGTCTGATTCACTGGCAAATTAAAACTGCAGCTGGATGCATTGGATGTTATTTTCTCCTTCGCATGAGCCTGTAATTATCACAAGCACATGTTGGCTCTGGTGAAAAAGAGACAGGTTTTAAGGTTTTTAGAAGACGAAAGTTAAATGGATGCAGGCTTTGAACTGCTGGTCCCTAAGGAATGCTTGCAGTGGTTCATGAAAATGAGAGTATTTCACTACAGGGTGATGAAATCTGGTGATGCGCTCCGTGACTGAAAGCTCAACGCTACGTTTCTCTTGCTGAGTGCTAATCCTCCACCAGGGGAGGCAAGCTGGACACCTGCGGCCAGCCTGGGCACCATACTGGAGGTCCTGGTGGAGCAACAGCCTACCAGAGACCTCACGCAGTGTGGATACCAGTGCCCGTATCTCCCTGTTTGTTGGAGGGCCGTGAGACACGGGGCTTGGCAGACCTGATGCTTCTGTGTGTAACCAGGAGATGGGAGACCAGTGGTGCTTATTGCTTTCTGGGATGTCCACGAGCTCTGGAACCTGCAACTATAGCACAGATGCATAAGTGCCTATGGGGACCCTGATGGGGAGATGGTCCCTCTGAGTCCCCTGTGAGGCCAGCTGTTCCCCTGGTTCTCATCCTCTTCCTCACCCTGTCTGCCTAGGGCCCCCGGACGTGGATCAGCCCTGCGAGCCCAGCCTGCAGGCCTGGAGCCCGGAGCTCCACCTGTACCACATGAACATGACCGTGCCTTGCCCCCAGCCGGATGGCTGCATCCTGGAGCTGCGCTTCCTGCACCCCGTCTACCCCGATTCCCTCACCCTCTGGACCACGTACCTCTCCACGGACTCTCCCAAGGCGCTGTCTGACATCGAAATCCTGACGGAGCAGGGGGAGTCCATCCATTTGGGCCCCCTGGACACTTTCTGCGACGTCCCCTTTACCGTGAAGCTCAACATCCACAAAAAGGTGTCCGGAGTCAAAATCTACACCTTTGATGAGAGGATGGAGATAGACACGGCCCTGCTGACCTCCACGCCTCACAGCCCCCTCTGCTCCTCCTGCAAGCTGATCCAATACCGCGTCCTCCGCGACCCCCCCTTCGCGAACGGCTCCCCTGCCGCGCCGGCGCAGGCGCACCGCGAGTTCGTCGACACGTGAGTGCTGCCCCGGGGTCCCAGAACGTGTTTTTATTCTGGGAATCGCCACGCTGTGAGCAGATTCCCTGCTCGGCATCGAGGACGCTCGTTGCGGCCCCGTCGCGCTAGCACAACCCTTGCCAAGGAGCTGAGGCTAACGAGAAGGAACTCATTAAACCCGGAAACATGACCAGTAAAATGATTGTTAGAGCTAATGCAGCCTCTCCCCAGCTCAGTCCCTAGGGAAAGAAACAGCAGGCCCCTCTGCATGACCATGAGCATCCCACAGTCTCTGCCTCTGGCAGCTCAGAGTATGAAGACATATGTCAGACTGTGATGCTGCCTGGGTACATGTGATTTCTATAACTGGGGTGAGCAAATCTGTTGCAGATGCGTGGGTTGTTCTCTCCTGCTCTTCGTTCACCTCCTCCGTGTTCCTGCAGGGAAGTCCTGCCTGGGCAGATGTACCGCTACCAGGTGCAGGCGGTCTCTGGGACAGCCTTGGGAGAAGCCTCCCCACCGCTCGTCCACGTCCACGGAGCGCCCTACTGTGGGGATGGGAAGGTGACCACGTAAGTCAAGAGACCCGTGCTCTCGGCTGAGGGTCTTTAAGCTCTCAGGTTGTCCTGCCCCAAAGGGAAGCGTGGGGTTGGTCCTCCACCCAGGGGTACCTGACTGAAGGTAGCTGTGCCGAGTCCTCCCAGCAGACTGGGCTGTAGAGCTTGTGCTTTGTAAAATGCCATGTGCGCAGGAGGTGGAGAGAGTCTTCGTGAGGAGCAGGGTCTGGATGAGAGGTCCAACCTGAATTCTCTCCCCTTTTTCATCCCCCGGGCAAGATGCGGTGTCTTCTCTCCTCCCTTACCCCATGTGGTGCTCTTCCTCTTCTCCCTCCTTCCGTGGCAATGGACCCAAGACATGGGGTCCTCGCTCGTTATGAGGCAGGCTATCTGGTTATCTGGCTGCTGTCCTCTTAGGAGCCTGGAGGAGGAATGCGATGATGGGGACTTGCTGGATGGAGATGGCTGCTCCAGGAAGTGCAAAAAGGAAAAAGGCTTCAACTGTGTCGGTGAGTCCAAATGGATTTGAGACATTCTTGCTAGGCAGGAATCAAAGCAGGGAACTGCTCATGCTTCTCTCGTAACAGTCCTCAGAGCACGTGGTGGTGCACGTCATTACAATAAAATGTGGATCTGCAGCTGGAGTGATCTACAGGGCTTGTCAGGCCCTTGTGATGGGAAATCCCACGGCCAAATGGCCAGCACGCCTCCTGGGAGAGGAGAATTGTGTGCCTGGAGCCTGGTTTGTAAACGGGGCATTCCCCATCTCCTTGCAGGAGAGCCGAGCCTGTGCTACGTGCACAACGGAGACGGCATGTGTGAGCCCTTCGAGAAAACGAGCAGTGTCCTGGACTGTGGTCCCTACACGCCCGACGGGTACGTGGACCTGTGGGCAGCAAAAGCCTATGCCTCCCACCAGGATGAGAAGCTCTGCCCTGCTTCTTTGGCCACCGGAGAGCCTGTCGCGAAGGTGAGTGAAGGCATGACCGAAAACACAGACTTTCCTAGCAATGTCCCTGCAGTAAAACTGGGGGATTTGCGGTCTGTGCAGGAGTTTACTGAGGCAGAAATCAGAACTTCAGAGCAGCTATGGAAGTGCTCACTGACCACTGTGTTCCCACGCAGAGAGCCAGACCGGGGCATTTCTTACACCCCTCTTTCAGTAGTTTCTAGGGCCAGGAACTGCAGTGTGTGGAGGGGTTTCTCATCATAATGGGGAGCACCTCCCCTCTACCACGCAGTTTACTAAGCAGCCACCACCCCTGTCCCACCAGCTAAATGCACAACTTTGAGCATGTGAGTAGTCCCACGATGTCAAAAAAAAAAAAAAAAAAAAAAAGTCTAATACCTCTATAAGGTCGGGGCCTGAAAGGATAAAATCACATGCACATCAACATCTGTGCTGCTCTCAGACTGTCTGATCTGGAGCCAAAGGAAAAATCAATGGGAGAGTTCTCATCTTTCATATAGGCTTTGGAGCAGGGCCCTGGAGGTCTAGGATGGGATTTCACCTGATCAGTGTTAACATGGTGTGTGTGTGTGTGTGTGTGTATTCTTAACAAGCTAAAGAAGGGGAAGAAGTGTGTATAGAGGGCACATTTTTAGCCATTTGTATGTGTAGTTCAGTTGATCAGATGATCTGGGCATCATGAAGATGGTTCCTTACATGATTAAGTTGTCCATATGTACATGACTAGTGGGATGCCTAAAGCTTGGATGCATCCTCTAGAAGGATGCACATCTCCCAGGCTTTGTCCCCCAGGCCTGTGGGGATGCCTGGCACACCACAGGGCACCAAAAGGTGCTGAAACCTGGTATTCAGGCAAACAAATCGCATCTTTAGATCTTGTTGGCCCAGAGACTGTGGTCTTCCTACCATCCTACAGCCCGGCTCAGCCCCACAGACACCATGAGGTACTTCAGCAGCATACTTACAGCACCCCAAAAGGACCCAGGCCTCCTGTGCACATGTGTGGGTGGTGAGGTGTCGTTCCTGCTTAGGAACCCACATCCTAGCTATCTTCCTGCTGGGAAACACCTCGGGGTCCTTATCTCTGCTTCACATTGTGTTGAGCCTTCCCTTGGGCTTTGTAGGTGCTGTTTAATTCTTTCTCTCACTTCCCTCTCTTCTTTCTGGGTTGAAAAAAAAACCTCTCTCCTTTCAGGCATGTAAATCCTACCTTCACACTGTGCCAAAGGACCTTTCCCAGGCTGCTTGGTTCCCCTGTGCTCCCAGCCACGACAACGCTCAGGGTCCAGATGAGGAGAGGATGCCCTTGGGCAGTGAGAGAGTTTGGCTCAAGGTAAGCGAGGATGTGCGGTCAGGCACAGAAGGAACCGCTCGCCTTTTCCCCAGCACTTTGGTGACCAAGGCCAATCCTCTTCTGTCCTTCAGTAGGAGCTACAGCAGCCTTAAAAACTGCTCAGATAGGACTGTGTATCCTACTGAACTCTTTGCAAACCCCGGATGCCTGTGGCTGGGTCTTAGGTAGTTGCCCCATTCCCACTGTGAACAGCAAACCCATCCTGGGGCAGGCTGCCAGGAGAAGGGCTGTGCCAGAAACCAGAAGCCCACAGAAATGTTTTGAGGCTGAGAAACAACTTGCTTCTGACTACTCCCTGCAGTCAATCTGTGCCGTTACGCCCACAAAGGGTGGGCATGAGCTGGTTTAGCTGTGCCTGAAGCCCAAGTTGTTGTCACTCCCTGTGGCTGCGAATAGCAGCAGAGGGTGCCTCAGAAGCTGCGAGGGTTGTAGGAAGAGCAATATCTTTGGGGGTGATGGATCACCTGTTGCCTGAGCCTCTGAGAAAGGCTAAAGGCTGCTCTCTACATACCAGGGTAAAGATTGGAACATCTGCTCATGAAAATCCCACTTCCAGTTGGCTTCATCTGGAGATGCGCTGCCATCCTGGAAGGTCCTGAGCACCCTGAGCCCACAGCGGTCAGCCGTGGCATGCAGGTCTCCTGCCCCGGTGACTCCACACCTAAGGAGACACTTTCCTGTGCCCAAGCTGCTGGTCCCCTGGCCTTGTGGGCGCTCTGGGGCTCTTGGGAGGGTGCCTGGAGCATCAGACCTCTCCATCCCAACAGGCAGAGGAGCAGGACTGGGGAGAGCCGAGGGCCAAAGTGGTTTTCACAGTGTTGATTTTCTGACTGCAGCCACAGTTTAGAGGTTTCGTGGCTGCTGTCTTGTGTTACTGGAAAGATGGGCTCTGGCTCGCTGCTTCCTCCGCGGCTCGAGGGGCACCTTGCCCTGCTTTGCTGGAGGCTGTCTAGAGAGGGCCTCCTGCCGGGACTCTCAGACTCGGTGATTCATCAAACCCGAGTCAATGCCTTCGCTGTTGCCTCTCCGTCTTCTGAGGTCCTCTGCCTCTCCAAAGAGCTTCTAACTGATTTTTTTTTTTCTTCTGTCTGTGCTCACAACCTACTTTCCAGCTTCAGTCTCCGGTGTAGGCCATGACAAATGTACCTCCTTTCTTCCTTTGCTAGAGAGAAAGCAGAAATCTCCCTCTCTGCCCTACCTAGATGAAAGCTTGCTTTCCACTTCTCACCGGGGGTTAAAGCGTGTTCCAGTTTATTGGAGCTTGTGGTCAGTTCTCTTCCTCTATAGATGTTTATATTAAAGACTTTCATTACTGGTTCTCCATGCTCTCTTTAGGAGTGCTATTATTTTCCACCCATAAAATTATTTATGGACTAGTAATAAATATGCCCTTTTTTTCCTTTTCTTTTTTTTTAATAGTTTGCCTGATTGGTAACATATTGGGTTGGGAAAGACAGATTCTTGTTGACAATTTGCCTAGCACACCCTCCCGCGCGGACAGGAACGGTGCTGTTCACACATGGTGCGCATGCTCTTTCATGGCTACCACCCCCGTGGCCATTTTAGAGCTGCACCTGTGTCACCTGGGTTAAAAGCATGCCACAAGTGTCGTCACAGGGTAGGAATTGCTTCCTAATGCCTTTCTCAAGAGGTAGCACCAACGAGCAAGGAGAAGGTTGGGTCGTGTTCTAGGTGGGCTGGGGGCAAGAGGTGCGCGTGGTTGTACCACCTAATGAAGCACCTACCGTGCAGATGGGAATAATTACCACTTGCAGATCTGCGGCCATGCTTTGTTCTCTGTTTCCAACACATCCGATGCAGAAAGGAATCAAAATCACTTGGAGGCAAGTCAGGATGCGTAACGCACAGGAAATTAAACGGGAAGGGGGAGAGGGAGGGAGAAGAAAAATTAAGAAGATAGCCTGCAGTGGTCAAACACAAAATATGTAAAACAAAAAACAAAATTAAA